>JASPKZ010007328.1:592500-737637 GCA_030220185.1 Diploptera punctata | reverse complement strand
TCTCTCTCTCGTTCTCTTCTCTGTCATCTCTCTCTGTCTCTCTCCTCTCTCTGTCTCTCATCTCTTTCTCTCTTCTCGCTTCTGTCTCTCCTCTGTCTCTCTCTCTTCGCTCTCTGTGTCTCTCTCTCTGTCTCTCTCTGTCTCTCTTCTCTGTCTCTCTCTTCTCACTCTCGGGTCTCTCTCCTCTGTCCCACTTCTTCTTGTCTCTCCCTCTTATCTTGTCTCCGTCTCTCTCTGTCTCTCTCTCTCTGTCTCTCTCTCTGGTTCTCTCTGTCTCTCTCTGTCTCTTTCTCTGTCTCCTCTGTCTCCCCAAAAAAGAAAATATCAGGATCTCGGGTGTCTCTCTCTCTTGTCTCTCTCTGTCGTCTCTTCTTTCTCTCTCTTCTCTCTCTCTCTGGCTCTCTTCTCTGTCTCTCTCTCTGTATCTCTCTCGGTCTCTCTCTCTGGGTCTCTTCTGGTCTTCTCTCTCTCTGTCTCTCTCTGTCTCTCTCTGTGTCTCTCTCTCTGTCTCTCTCTCTGTCTCTCTCTCTGTCTCTCTCTCTCTGTCTCTCTCTGTCTCTCTCTCTCTGTCTCTCTCTGTCTCTCTCTCTCTGTCTCTCTCTCTCTGCGTGTATGTACCGGTATGTGTATGTAGACTATATTTACCTTGTGGTGGAGTGACTTGCGTGCTTAAATGACACCGAGAGCTTATGTTGGGGGTAGTATTGCTGGCGGATAAGACGAAGGTGATAAGCCAGACGAAAGAAAGTAACTTGGTCGAAAGAGTGACGATTATTCACCGTAAAAATACAACTGTCAAGAAACATGAACATGTGTTACACGAGGATAAAAATTTCCGGAAGTAAAATAGTTCTCTATTCGGATCTTCGAGCGAGGACTCTTTCACGGAATTCCTGCCAAAGGATCAAACTCACGGACAAGTTCCTAGGAACATGGGATGAATCGGTCAGAGGACAAGTGGTATAAGTGGCATTTTTTATGAGTTAAGTGCAGAAATGGTTAGATAATATTATGACAAACTGTTTGGTGCCGAAGAGCTGTACTACTCCACTAAGTAATCTGTGCAGGAGGAAAATGTGTTAACTAACATGCTGTCTTTCTCTTTCTCTTCCTTGCTATGTTGCCACCTCCTGTCCTCTGTATACGTTCTTCGTCTGGCAGGTAGAGAGCTCACAAATACTATTGATTTTAATTATTCGTCCTTTTACGCGGTCATTGGCAAAATGACTAATTTGACTACCCTGTGACTATTTGAGTTACGTGTAGGAATGGGCTGTCACTTCTCATTACTTGTTGCCACTTGTAATTTATTATGAGGCTTGTAACGGAGAGACGACAAATACCGTGATTTAAAATGATCCGACCGCTTGAGCGTTCAGTGTTTAAATGACTAATTTGACAACCATGTTAAGATCCTACACACGTGTTTAGGGATTCTCTGCTCACAATTAAAGTTGAACCATTTCAGTAAATGTTTGGATGTACAGTCTTCTACATCCCTTCCATATATTCAGTAGTTGGGCGACACTAGCGCTGAAACTGTTACCCTCCACCCGTGCAGAGTTAACTTGGTGATATAATATGTAGTGGTTTGACAGGTTCTGGCATATAGCTGAGTCTTTAAGGTAAGTATACTCTTGCGCGCCCTCCTGCGCGAGCGTCGCGTGCGTGCACCATGTTCGTCAGATTTGTACGGGGTTTTAAGGTGGGCGCGCGCCGCGCACATGCGGCGCACCACGATCCACTCATTGTCGGTTTTTTCCACGAACACTTTGATGGTTCGCTGTTCAGATTTTGACGGGAGCGTGAGAGGTTCGTTGTTTTCCGCGCGCATCAATAGGTTTTATTTTATGAATTATTAAGGAGTGGTCAGAAGTAGACATGTTAACCCTTAAATTCGCAATGTATCCTGTAGAATACGTCAATTAGTTTATTTTATTTAATATTTTTATTAAAAGAGAAGAAAACGAACGAGTAGAAATTTCTTAAATGCATTAGTGCTTTGCCAATTTAATTTAATTTACCACAACTACAGGGGCATCTCATTACTTTCAACTTCGTACAAAATTCTAACATATACACATATTACTAAGCAGACTTACTCTCTATATTGATGACATTCTAGGAGATGATCAATGTGCATTTAGAAGAAACAGGTCTACAACAGATTTTAGAAAAGAAACGAGAATACAATGGTACTGTACATCAACTATACGTAGACTTAAAAAAAAAACATACGATTCAATTAAGAGGGAGAAGTTATACAGTATCCTGCTGGAGTTCGGAATTCCTAAAAAGTTAGTTAGACTTACACGAATGTGTCTAAATGGCACAAAGAGTAGGGTGCGTGTAGGCAAACAGTTTTCAGACACTTTTGAATTCCAGAATGGGTTGAAGCAAGGATTATTTAATTTTGTACTAGAGCAGCCATAAAATCTTTAGTGGATGATGAAAGCCTACAACTCAATGGTATTAATAAGCTGTTAGTTTATGCTGATGATGTAGTAATATTAGTCGATAGCGAGGAGATACTAAAGGACAACACGCACACACTATTGAGTAACACTAAGAAATTAGGTCAGGAAGTAAATATCAATAAAACTAAATATATGGTCACACGTAGAAATACATTATATAATAGAAATTGACAGCTAATGACAAATGAGGAAAATTTTGAGGAAATGGCTGAATTATAATATCTAGGAACAATAATCACAAATCGGAATGAGATGCACAAAGAAATTAAACATAGGCTCAATTGTGGAAATGCGTGCTATTATGCATTACAGAGACTTTTGATGCCCCAGCTCCTTTCAAAAAACGTTAATCTGAAAATGTATAAATATATTATTCTACCAGTTATATTATATGGATGTGAAACATTGACTCTTACTTTAAGGGAGGAAAGGAGATTACAAGTATTTGAGAATAAAGTACTTAGGAAACTTTTTGGACCAAAGATAGATGAACAGACAGGTGAATGGAGAAGTCTACGAATCAATGAACTACATGGTCTTATAGGAAGTCAGATATAATAAGAACAGTGCGATGGGCAGGACATGTGTCACGACTGAGGAATGAAAGACTTGCATGGAAGCTTCTTGTAGGAAAACAAGAGGGAAAACACCCAGTTAGTAGACCAAGAATGAGGTGAGAGAATAACATTAACTATGATTTGAGGTAAGTAGATTATACAGAGAATGATTGGATAACATTAGCTCAGGATAGGGATGTATGGAGAGCTTATGTCCGCGCGGCTATGAACCTACGAGTTCGATAGTGCCAGTGAGTAAGTAAGTAAAGTAAAGTAAAGTAAAGTAAAGTAAAGTAAAGTGATCCCACAACAGGCCCGGAGGCCCTTGGGGTAGTAGGAGGTTAAGGCTCCCCCTTTTTTTAGACAATCGGCACTTTATGTCAGCCGGGTTGTCAGCTCTGCGTGACGGCCGCCTTTACCCCCAGAACAAGCGTCTGGTACTCATTTCCGTTAGAGGCTGAGTCGATCCCAGGGTCATGGTGCCGCCGGAAGGTTTGGGTCAGTTTAAAAATTCTGACCCCAACGGGACTTGAACCCTCGACCTTCCGGCTTGTAGCGCAGTGCCATAACAAAATACGCTACGGCATGCCCCAGTAGAAGGACCATTTAAAAAAAAATTGAAAGGAGATGCCTGGAGGGCAATAGGAGATCAGATGGATATATTTCCGAATATATGCAAGAAGAAGGCGATTTCTTTATTTTCTTCCTACCGGCGCGGCGTGAGGAAAGTAAACCAAAAAGCAGCCAAAGCACAGGAAAAGATAAATTGTAATATATAATATTTTTTCATTGTTTTGTTATTACAATTCTTAAATACAATTGGACGGCGTTATGCATCAATCGACTAAGCGCCATTAACTTTTTTTATGTCATCTATTGCACTCGCTCATTAAGTACACACTTTTAGCGCAAAATCTTTAAATATAGCCCTATTATTAAATAAAAATTTAAACGCGATAGAGACATGGATGTTTACAGCTGCTCTGCAAAATGTCTATTGAAGGTTTGTGGGTTATGGATCGCAGGAGGTTTGTTGAAATTTCGACGAACACAAGACGAGCGGCGCGCAAGTGTATACGCACCTTTATAGGACAACGGGTACGTCTGTAGTTGTACTCGTTGGCGCCCAACACCAGTTTTGAATCCTGCCGATGATGGGACAAGCCCAGAAAGCGCTATAGTTAAATAATTAATTAAGTTGAGGAGACGGACCTTTCAGGTGAAAATTACATAATTTTATATTTTAATTTTGAATAATACCTCAACGGAACACATCACGAATCTTATAAAAGTTGATTGTTTATTTTTGCTAATTGACAGTGTTGCCAACGCGAGAACACTGTCACGCCATAGTGAAGTTCGTTAATTCAGTAAGCTACAAGTATGGTGGAACTCTACAAACAGGAAAGTCGCAGGTCACGAAGGGATCGGAATTTATAAACTGGTCGATAAATTCTGGCGGCACCATGGCCCTTGTGAAGACACAGCATATAACTTAAATGCACTGATGCAAAGTTCTAGGATACAAGCAAGTACTGCAAGGTTCACAACACTGGTGACATCTATTGACGATTGTTTGCTAAGCTGAAGACGTCGAAGATAAAAATAACTTTTATTCGTTAATAAATTTAATAAAATGCACTTGATTGAATGAATAAGAACTATTCTGTCTCCCGAATGGTTTTTGGCCTCCGTGGAGAGAGGAGTTTTCACGAGTTAACTCGTGCGGCGAGCTATTCCGTACGAGAAAGTGCTTGTACCTTAGACTTGATTCTTGATGATATTCATAATGTTTTGACCTAATTTACCGAGTTGTATTATATCGATGGGAAACACGGACTCTTACATTAAGGGAAGAAAGGAGATTACGAGTATCTCAGAATAAAGTTCTTAGGAAAATTAAGAGCTGAATACAAACATAAAAGTGCAATAGCCAAACGAGAAATTAAAAAAGCACACAAAGTCAGTTGGGATAGATATATGAGCAGACTAGAATACGATATACATGGGCAGCAAAAAATAGCCTATAAAGTAATGAAACATCTAAATAAACAAGAAAAAGATACAATACAGATCAATGCAATTGAGGAGAAACAATGGGAAGAACATTATAAAAACTGTGGTATAATGAAAATAAAACAACTAAAGATAACATATATGAGTGTGAGATAGGAATAGATATGATAACAATGGAAGAATTAGAAGAAGTACTGAAAACAACAAAGAACAGAAAGGCAGCTGGAATAGACGGAATTAATATGGAATTAATAAAATATGGAGGCATTTTTTTAAAACTGAGATTATTATATTTTTTAAATTTATGTTGGAAACAAGCAACAATACCAGAAACCTGGACAACAGTAATAGTACAATCTATTTTTAAGAAAGGAGAACGTAACGACTGCAGCAACTACAGAGGAATAAGCATTTTAACTGCAGGCTATAAAATATACTCAAGAATCTTAACATTTAGCTTAAAACAAATAGCAGAGGTAATGTTAACAGAAGAACAAAGTGGATTCAGACCAGGGCGTTCATGTATGGATAATATATTTACGATAAAATAATTTATAAACAAAAGAAGAGAATATAACAAGGAAACACACATAGCTTTTATTGATTTTGTCAAGGCATTTGATAAAGTAGACAGGGGAAAACTCTGGACAATTTTAAAAGAAAAAGGAATTCCGAAACACTTAATATCAGCTATACGTAAAGAGTTTGTACTGGAACTCAAATTTTCTTATAAAAACTAGAAATGAAGTAAGTAAAAATAAAATTCATACTAATCAAGGAGTTAAACATGGATGCAGTATCTCTCCAGTTTTATTTAACCTATACATCAATGATATAATAGAAAAATGGAACGAAGAAACAAATAAAGGAATAAAATTAAATAAAACACACTACTTGAAAACATTATTATACGCTGATGACCAGGTAATAATAGCAAATACAGAAGACGAACTTCAAAGGAATATTTTTAAACTACATAATATATGTGAACAATATAATCTCAAAATATCCATACAAAAAACTAAGGTAATGGCATTCCAAGGGAAAAATCAAATCAGGTCCAAAATAGTAATAGGAAACAAAATCATAGAACAGGTGAACCATCTCAATTATCTAGGATGTGACATTTCATTTAATTATGATAATGATATAAATAATAAAATAGCAAAATTCCAGGGAATATGTGGTACGATAAAACGATCACTAAATAACAAAACAACAAGAGAGGCCCAATTGAAATTTTATAAAATGTTGGCAGTAACGGAACTGCTCTATGGATCAGAAGCCTGGATACATAAAAAAACAAGATCTAAGTAGGAAAACGGCGGCAGAAATGAATTTTTTGAGATCTGTTATAGGGTGCACTAAGGAAGACAGAATCAAGAACACAGAAATAAGACAGGAACTTGAAATATTTGCAATAACTGATAAAATAGATACATATAGACAAAAATAGAAGCAACAAATAGACAGAATGAATGAAGATAGATATCCAAAACAAATAACAAAATACAAACCTAAAGGCACCCGAGATGTGGGCAGACCTAGAAAGAGATGGGCTGAAGTCGGAACGGGTCAGTAGACCTAATCCATGAATGCAGATGATGATGATGAGGAAAATGTTTGGACCAAAAAAGAGATGAACAGGCAGGTGTATAAAGAAGACGATATAATAAGAACAGTTAACCCTCTTAGACTACGTTGGGGAAGACATGTGGCACGAATGGGGAATGAAATAAAAGTATGAAACTTCTTATAGGAAAACCACAGTGAAAACCCCGAATTAGTAGACAAAGAACAAGGTTGGGGAATAACATTAACCATGATTTGAGGAAAGTAGATTATACAGGGGATGATTGTAAAGTATTGGCTCAGGATAGGGATTTGTCCGCGCGGCCATGAACCTATGGGCTCGATAGTGCCAGTGAGTTAGTTAGTTTGTCCTAATTTACTCCACTCACTTCTGTTACGGACGACATGAGACCAGTGTACTCCTACTAGCTGTTTGAAGAGGCCAGTTCAACTTCTTCTTAGCTTATTTGCGTCCTCTCGCCTAAGTAAGGGTCCCACAAGGTGGTTTTCTGCGCCCATCTGTCGTGTTGTAGCCTCGCTTCGTGTCCGCGCTATTTCCACTTCCTCACTGCAAGCTCATTGTTAGATACTCTCCGCTGTCGTGGCTTCTTGAAGCCTCTCATTTGATACCTTGTCTTACCTTGTTAAGACTAATATTTCCCTCGCTATTTTCCTTTGGCATATTCCAATATTTTTTCTGATGTCTATCTGTAAGCGATCAAGTCTGGCATCCGTATAGCAACACGGGGAAATCGCAGGTGTCGACTGCATCCAATCTCACCTTTCGGCTTAGTGCCTTGTTCAGTAAGATGGATCCGATATTTTCAGAGTTCCCTTATGAGAGCTATAGTGTAATAAAACACGAGAAACAAAGAAGAAAAATGAAACAATGAAGAATAATAATTGGAAAATGTAATTAAATTAACTCACTGAAACTGTCGAACCCGTAGGTTCATGACCGCGTACATAAGCTCCCCACACATTCCTATCCTGATCTAATTTTTTAAATCATTCTCTGTATAATCTATTTCCCTCAAATCATGGAAAAATATTTTCTCCCACCTCATTGTTGGTCTATTAATTGGGCGTTTTCACTCTGGTTTTTTTAAAGAAGCTTGCATGTCCCTCTTTCATTCCTCTTTGAGTGCTATATATACTGTCCGTTGGGTCTACGAGACGTAATGTTTCTTAGTATACCTGATTTCCTATAAAGATCTTATAGCTAATTGTTATGTAAGTCTTCACCATTCGCCTGTCTGTTCATCTCTATTACTAATAAATAATAGTTTTAAAAAACTAAAAGAACACGCTTTATTAGAAAACTAAAAAATGAAAAATAATTTTAATTTCCAATACGCTTGGGGTAAAATATAGTGGCCAACAAAAAAATCATATCCAACACATATAGAATAAAATTAGAGTTACCAACAAAAAGAAAATAATTTTACCATCAAAAGCGTGGGGTGCTCTATATCAATTAATATATTTGACAATAAACAGATGTTGGTAAAAGTAAGCTCTCTAAGAAGAAAATGTAAAAATCATAAAAATCACCCCACGCTTTTGATGGTAAAATTATTTTCTTTTTGTTGATAACTCTAATTTTATTCTATGTGTGTTGGAGATGATTTTCTTGTTGACCACTTTAAATTTATCCCAAGCGTGTTGTAAATTAAAATTATTTTTCATTTTTGAGTTCGGTTTTCTAATAAAGCGTGCTTTTTAGTTTTTTAAAACTATTATTTACTTTTTTACTTTTTTAGTTTTAATATTTTACAGGATAAGATAAGAATGTAAATATCTTTAAATTCCATACTATTGTAGTATGAGCTAAAAGTATTACTCTTCTAAAAAAAAATCCTCCTCAGCCGAATTCGAACCTGCGACCTATGGGTTACTGAAATTGTATACCACTAGTTCACCGCTCTACCAACTGAGCTCTTACAACGATTGACTAAAAACTCGACAAGTCCGCAACCTATTATACCAGTTTTACTTTTTTTTATTTTCGGATGATTCTGGCCAGGATTTTAGAAACAAAATATGAAATTATTGTATTGTCATGGGTCCTCTACACATATACAAAGTTTCTAAGTGGGTGAAAATCGCGTTGAAAGATTCCGTTACATTGATACAAAAACACTTTTTTTTTATTTTCTGATGATTATGGCCAGGATTTTAGAAAATAAATATGAAATTATTGTATTGTCACGGGTCCTCTACAGGTATACAAAGTTTCAAGTTGATCCAATGTTTCTAAGTGGGTGAAAATCGCGTTGAAAGATTCAGTTACATTTATACAAAAACACTTTTTTTTTATTTTCTGATGATTAGGGCCAGGATTTTAGGAACAAAATATGAAATTATTTTATTGTCACGGTTCCTCTACACGTATACAAAGTTTCAAGTCGATCCAATGTTTCTAAGTGGGTGAAAATCGCGTTGAAAGATTCCGTTACATTGATACAAAAACACTTTTTTTGATTTTCTGATGATTATAGCCAGGATTTTAGAAAATAAATATGAATTTATTGTATTGTCACGGGTCTTTTACAAGTATACAAAGTTTCAAGTCGATACAATGATTGTAAGTGGGTGAAAATCGCGTTGAGAGATTCCGTTACACAGATAGATAGATATATAGATATATAGATAGATAGATAGATAGATAGATAGATAGATAGATAGATAGATAGATAGATAGATAGATATAGATATAGATGTAGATGTAGATATAGATATAGATATAGCTATAGATAGATAGAGATAGATAGATAGATATAGATAGATAGATAGATAGATAGATAGATAGATAGATAGATAGATAGATACAGGTCAAGCTAATATAAAGCGTGTAATAAACAATTCTGCGTAGCTTAATTGTTTACTTTCCAATATAATTCTAATGTTATGGATTGTTTTGGCTGCTTTCTTTATTGTTAGACACTGATACATTCAAGTATTGGTATGGTCTGTCAAAAATAAGTAGGCCTACTGTCTGCTTCCCGTGCGATCATTTGTAAATAACTCTTTCTTGTACTGTATTTCTTTACTCTATTAAAATCTTACCATTACCACTAGGCTACATACCTACATATATAGACCTGCAACCGTACGTGTTTATGCGTTTTTTGAACTATGCATAATTTGTGCTATTGTGTTTATTATTTTGTGTTGGATCTCTACTCACAAAATTTCATCTTCAAGAGTTGCCTTTGTTGTTTTTACAGATGTAAAACTGCAATGTTACAGTGTCATTGTGCATTACGTCGCTACTAAAATGTGTGCTCTATCCGTAAATATGTATGGTATGAAATGTTTCTAGGTACATACATGTTTCACCAGCTCCAGCGCAGGTAAAAAAAGAAAAAAAGTACTGCTCTCCATGCATTAGGTATTTGCAATGTAAATGGAAGCCTAACGTAGATATAAAGCCCTCTTTCCTCATACATAATTGAGCATGAAATGCTTTACATTGTTAATAACAGGGAGCCGGTTAATTTCACTGCGCATTCTCTCTCTTTTTTTAAGAAGTATACACATCTTTATTTATTCATTTATATCTATTTTTTAAACTAATCCACTGGCACTATCGAACCCGAGATTAATGGCACATTATATTATCCTGAGTTAATGTTTTGCAATCAATCAGCATCGTGACACATCTAGGTAGCTACAATAAGTAGCGGCTCCAGGTTGAGAAAACCAGCTAAAACGGCTGGGGGACTGTTATGCCAACACTAGGGCCTAACTGCCATAATAATAACATACTATAAAAAAGCGATAAAGGATAGACACATATACATGTGTATTATATCAGAAAATAAGGAAAAATGATCCACACTGAAAAACATATTAGTTCATACGCATATAATATAAAAAAAGCTAGTAAAAAGGCATATCTCTATATCCTGGATCAAAACCATGTCAAAAGATTCCAGAATTATTTGGTCAAGAAGATGACCACATTAGATAAAGAAAGGAATGAGTGCGCGAAGTAAGTAGAACATAGCTTTCCATTTTGACATAGATGAAGGCTTCAAACTAGTTCATAGACTTTCCACACCCAAATTTCCCCAATTAGAAACTTAAAATTTATCATATAAATATTCGCGATTTTTTTACCGAAGGCAGAAGGGCGGCGGACCGAACGCGGTCCCCCAGCAGGGGTGGCAGCTACATTGGTAATATGTATCTTTTTATCATTCTTTGGTCATTTTCAGACTTAGAATTAAATAAGGGACCAAATGGTCCAAGGAACTTAGAATAACGAACAAAGTTGAATATTTTAAAATGATTGTTTTCTCTCTCTCTGAATTTCAACACTTTAATATTTTGAATATATTTGCGTTTGACAATGTGGCGATTTCAGCTGTTTTAAATAATTTGTTTTATATGTTGTTGATCTAATATTTCTTTATGTTTGTTTTTATTTTAATAAATTATGTTAATTATTCGTTTACTGTGTTTTAACATGTTTAAATGTGGAACTCATCCTCCAAAACCAAGGCCAACTGCTCGGGCCAAAGACCACTTAAACAATAGTGGTCTTCACGCTATCAATACGGCGGGGCTTAACTGACCGCCGCTTGTAATAGGGACTCCACATGCTGATCACATATCGCTCCTACACTGGCTAGATGATCATCTATCTGTGATTGACACATGCGGATGTGAGGTCAGTAGCCGGATGGTAGGCTAAGGGCCTTATAGGCCTGTCACGCCATGGAATTATTATTATTATTATTATTAATGTTTTGCAGTGGTTACCTCCCTCAAATCAAAGGTAATGTTGTTCACCCACCCCATTCTTCGTCTACCTCCTGGGCGCTTTGTCTCTGGATTTCCTACAAGAATTTTCATCCCGTTCTTCCTTTCCTCATTCGTTCCATATGCCCTACCCATCGAAGCATACGAGACCTAACTGTCCATAATTTAACTGGTTTCTCCATGAGTAATGAAGCTCATTGTATAGTAGCTTTCTCCATCCATTGGTCTGTATTTTTAGATGTTCAAATTTCTATAGTCATATGCATCTACATATTTGATTATATTCAAGCTGTTTAGTTATGTAGTTACGTGAATGATTTATTTATTTTATCTGATGGAGTTAGGACCGTACGGTTCACCAGGGTTAAATTATATATATATATATCCCTCCATGGTATCTTTACCTTGTCGTGGTGGAGTGGCTTGCGTGCTTAAATGATCCTGAGAGCTATGCCGGCGGTAGCATTGCTGCCGATAGGGTTACCCATGCCGGACTGGTCGAAGGTGATAAGCCAGACGAAAAAAGTACCTTGGTCGAAAGAGTGACGATCTTTCACCGCAAAAATAGAACTGTCAAGAAATGCGGACATGGGTTCAACTGGGGTAAAATTTTCCGGAGGTCAAATAGTCCCCCAATCGGTTCTCCGGGCGGGGACTACTTCAGGGAACCCATGCCAAAGGCTCAAACACAGGGACATGTTCCTAGGAACATGGAATGTTAGGACTTTATACAATAGCGGGGCACTAGAGATATTAACGCGGGAACTACATAAATCGCCCTTGGATATAGTCGCTTTACAGGAAGTTAGGTGGCCAGGAGAAGGTAGTCAGGAATCAGGAAGCTTTGCATTATACTACGTGGGTGCAGAAAGACCTGCATTTGGAACGGGTTTTTTAGTCAGAAGGAGGATCCTATCCGCTATCCGAGATATTAAGTTTGTTAGTGATAGGATATCATACATAATTCTAAAGGGTAAACAACATGATTTTATAATTGTAAATGTACATGCCCCCACAGAAGATAAAGATGACAAGATCAAAGATGAGTTCTATGAAGAATTAGAATTCGTATTTGATAGCCTTTCACGATATCATATGAAAATTGTCTTAGGAGATTTTAATGCAAAAGTGGGGCGGGAAGATATATTCAAACCAACAATAGGCAAATTCAGTCTTCATGAAGATAGTAATGACAACGGGGTTAGATTAGTCACATTTGCCACATCAAAGAATCTCATTGTTAAGAGCACAACATTTCAGCATAAGGATATACATAAATACACTTGGACGTCCCCAGATGGAGAAACTCGTAACCAGATAGATCATGTATTAGTTGATAAACGCTGGCACAGTAGCATCATTGATGTTAGAGGGACAGACTGCAATTCGGATCATCATCTGGCCAGAATGAAAATCAGACAACGGCTATCACTTATGAGAGGAACAAACGCTAAAGATGATTCTGTAAAATTTGAATTAAAAAACTTGAAAAATGATGAAATGCGGCAAGAATACCAAATCAAAATTGCTAATAGATTTGAAGTACTGGAATCTTCAGATGACAATGTGGCAAGCGAAGAAGAAACTGATATAAATAAAGAATGGGAGGCTATAAGAGATACTATTAAATTGTCAGCATCAGAAAGCATTGGTTATATAAAAAAGAGGCAAAACAAGAAATGGTTTGATGAGGAATGTGCCGACATTGTAAAGAAAAGAAAGCTAGCAAAAATGAAATGGTTACACGAGCCAAATGAGCTAAATTTAGAGCAATTGGATACTATTAGATGGGAAACCACCAAGTTACTAAAGAGTAAAAAGAGGGAATATTTGAGAGAGAAGATTATTGATCTTGAAATGAATGCAAAAAATAGGAACATTAGAGAATTATATCAGGAAATTAGTATAGAGAAGAAAGGGTTTCAGGCTAAAACAAACATAATTCAGAATGAAAATGGGGATATGATTGCAGATTCCAGGAGTATATTAAATAGATGGAAAAAGTTACTTTAATCAGCTATTAAATGTACACACAGAACAGGACATTGAGGAGGATAATTTACAGACAGCAGAAATGCTAGTCGCAGAACCAAGTGCATTAGAGGTTGAAATGGCGATTGAAAAATTGAAGATGTATAAAGCATCAGGTTCAGATGAGATCCCAGCAGAACTGATAAAATCAGGGGAGAGAAAATTGATGGACAAGATATGCTGGTTGCTTAGTATGATTTGGGAAAAAGAAGCTCTTCCAGATGAATGGAAGGAATTAATTATCGTACCAATTTATAAGAAAGGAGATAAAACTGACTGCAACAACTACAGGGGCATCTCATTACTTTCAACTTCCTACAAAATTCTAACAAATATATTAGTAAGCAGACTTACTCCCTATATTGATGACATTCTAGGAGATCATCAATGTGCATTTAGAAGAAACAGGTCTACAACAGATCAGATTTTTAGTATAAGACAGATTTTAGAAAAGAAATGGGAATATAATGGTACTGTACATCTACTATATGTAGACTTCAAAAAAGCATATGATTCAATTAAGAGGGAGAAGTTATATAGTATACTGCTGGAGTTCGGAATTCCTAAAAAGTTACTTAGACTTATACGAATGTGTCTAAATGGCACAAAGAGTAGGGTGCATGTAGGCAAACAGTTTTCGGATACTTTTGAAATCCAGAATGAGTTGAAGCAAGGAGATGCACTATCTCCTCTACTATTTAATATTGTACTAGAGCATGCCATTAAATCTTTAGAGAATGAGGAAGGCTTACAACTGAATGGTATTAATAAGCTGTTAGTTTATGCTGATGATGTAGTATTATTGGCCGATAGCGAGGAGATACTAAAGGACAATACGCACACACTGTTGAGTAACACTAAGAAATTAGGATTGGAAGTAAATATCAATAAAACTAAATATATGGTCACACGTAGAAATTCATTATATAATGGAAATGGACAGCTAATGACAAATGAGGGAAATTTTGAGGAAGTGGCTGAATTCAAATACCTAGGAACAATAATCAAAAATAGGAATGAGATGCACAAAGAAATTAAACATAGGTTCAATTCTGGAAATGCATGCTATTATGCATTGCAGAGACTCTTGATGTCCCAACTCCTTTCAAAAAATGTTAAACTGAAAATATATAAAACTATTATTCTACCAGTTATATTATATGGATGTGAAACATGGACTCTTACTTTAAGGGAGGAAAGGAGATTACAAGTATTTGAGAATAAAGTACTTAGGAAAATGTTTGGACCAAAGAGAGATGAACAGACAGGTGAATGGAGAAGACTACATAACAATGAACTACATGGTCTTTATAGGAAGCCAGATATAATAAAAAGAGTTAAGTCTCGTAGACTGCAATGGGCAGGACATGTTGCACGTATGGGGAATGAAAGACGTGCATGGAAGCTTCTTGTAGGAAAGCCAGAGGGAAAACGTCCAGTTGGTAGACCAAGAATGAGGTGGGAGAATAACATTAACTACGATTTGAGGGAAGTACATTATACAGGGAATGATTGGAAAGCATTAGCTCAGGATAGGGATGTATGGAGAGCTTATGTCCGCGCGGCCATGAATCTACGGGTTCGATAGTGCCAGTGAGTAAGTAAGTAATTAAGTATATATATATATATATATATATATAATATAATAACAATTATGAATTATTCACATGTTGATTAAAATACATAACAGACATAGGATACATTATTTTAGAGTTGATAAGGAAAACAAATTAATAATAATAATAATAATGACATTCTAGGAGATCATCAATGTGCATTTAGAAGAAACAGACTTACAAGAGATCAGATTTTTAGTATAAGACAGATTTTAGAAAAGAAATGGGAATATAATGGCACAGTACATCAACTGTATGTAGACTTCAAAAAGCATATGATTCAATTAAGAGGGAGAAGTTAAATAGTATCCTGCTGGAGTTCGGAATTCCTAAAAAGTTAGTTAGACTTATACGAATGTGTCTAAATGGCACAAAGAGTAGGGTGCGTGTAGGCAAACAGTTTTCGGACACTTTTGAAATCCAGAATGGGTTGAAGCAAGGAGATGCACTATCTCCTCTACTATTTAATTTTGTACTAGAGAATGCCATTAAATCTTTAGAGAATGAGGAAGGCTTACAACTGAATGGTATTAATAAGCTGTTAGTTTATGCTGATGATGTAGTATTGTTGGCCGATAGCGAGGAGATACTAAAGGACAACACGCACACACTATTGAGTAACACTAAGAAATTAGGACTGGAAGTAAATATCAATAAAACTAAATATATGGTCACACGTAGAAATACATTATATAATGGAAATGGACAGCTAATGACAAATGAGGGAAATTTTGAGGAAGTGGCTGAATTCAAATACCTAGGAACAATAATCACAAATAGGAATGAGATGCACAAAGAAATTAAACATAGGCTCAATTCTGGAAATGCGTGCTATTATGCATTGCAGAGACTCATGATGTCCCAACTCCTTTCAAAAAACGTTAAACTGAAAATATATAAAACTATTATTCTACCAGTTATATTATATGGGTGCGAAACATGGACTCTTACTTTAAGGGAGGAAAGGAGATTACAAGTATTTGAGAATAAAGTACTTAGGAAAATTTTTGGACCAAAGAGAGATGAACAGACAGGTGAATGGAGAAGACTACATAACAATGAACTACATGGTCTTTATAGGAAGCCAGATATAATAAGAACAGTTAAGTCTCGTAGACTGCGATGGGCAGGACATGTTGCACGTATGGGGAATGAAAGACTTGCATGGAAGCTTCTTGTAGGAAAGCCAGAGGGAAAACGCCCAGTTGGTAGATCAAGAATGAGGTGGGAGAACAACATTAACTACGATTTGAGGGAAGTACATTATACAGGGAATGATTGGAAAGCATTAGCTCTGGATAGGGATGTATGGAGAGCTTATGTCCGCGCGGCCATGAATCTACGGGTTCGATAGTGCCAGTGAGTAAGTAAGTAAGTATATATATATATATATATATATATAATAACAATTATGAATTATCTACATGTTGATTACAAATACATAACACATAGGATACATTATTTTAGAGTTGACAAGGAAAACAAATTAATAATAATAATAATAATAATAATAATAATAATAATAATAATAATAATAATAACCTATAATGATTAAGTAAATTGGCTTGGTAAATAATGTATAAAAGAAGGTATGTTCGCCAAATAAGGCCATATAGACCATTAAGGCCAACAGATGGTTTCTGATAAACTTTCAAATAATTTCAATAGATGCCTATTTGTCATTGTAAGGCATGCTCTTTTGACCGTTAAAATGTATCAACCGTCATTTTCTTGCCAGTATGCGTCAGTGCAGAGAGGAAGCAAGTTGTGTGTTCGGATCTGATTTAGCTTAATCTAACAATCGGTAAGTACATTTTTGTTTATACTGTCTTATATACATCATAAACATAAGAAGAATTATATATTTTTTAAATCGTATTTAATCTATTTTCATATTCTAAAAAGAGTTTTATGGCTGAGCCTCAAATATGATTTCTATTGGTAAAAAAATACGAGGATGCATGTGTAGCCCTATAAGGCCAAGGGTTGGCCTGAGATTAAAAAACCTACAATTGCAAACAGGAAGAAATCATTAAATTACAGAGGTAAAAAAATCGTTAGGTCACTGTTTGGAAAATAAAAGTCAGAAAAAAATAGCCAAAAGAAGCATTCATTGAAGAGTCAACAGAAGAATGATCATGAGTAATGCCACGAGTGATTTCCAAATTATCGATAAATCCACGACTCACGAAGTGAGGAGTGAATTTATCTAGAGAATTTGGAAATCAAGAGTGGCATTTGTTAAGACTATTTAACGAATAAAATTAAGCTATTTACTCACAAATCATTATTTAAATATAGTTACTTTAAAATATTTATTTATTTAATGTAAACGGCGATGTTTGGAAACAAATGAGAAACGTTATGTTTCGTTTCTCCATCCACTGCAACAAGATCATTAAATGTTTGTTATATATTGCCATCTGGCGTGGGAAACTTGAAATATCATCGCAATATTATAAGAATGCATCCTAGTGGAGAAAAAATTAAACACATCAATCAAACTGTATATTATAACCAAAATTATAGGTTATTAATTTATTTTTAGTAAACAACTCGGTAAAATCATTATTTAAAAATACAATTATTGAACACAGAATTATCAAAAAGAACTCTGTAATATCATTATTTAAAAACAAAATTGTCAAATTTGTATTTCGTCTATATCTTCATTTGAAGCACAGCCAAATCTTGTTTCTGCCATTTTGAACATTCAAATATGGCGGCTTTACTGTTGACTCACTGCAAAATAATGGTCAGACCTGTTCAGAATATTAAAAAGGAGGAGTCTTCTTTAATATGATAATTATAACACTGATAAATATTTCGTGAAACACGACTCTGATTGGTTGTAAAACAGAAATCATTGAAACGTGATTGGTCATTGACTCCCATTTGGGGCATGAGTTAAATAGTCACAGAAAACCAGGACCTAGTGGCACACAATTACGTAATGAGAGCTGGTACTGGTTTATTTGTGAGGAGGCCGAAGTCAGAGATATGATTTTATGTCAAAGCTGTGGAAGATATGTTCATGAACTTTGCGTTGGAATAACAAAAAAAGACAAGATTGTTGGTTTTCAGTGTCCAGACTGTGATGAGGATTAGGGTTAGATTTATAAACTTATTTGATCCACAATCAATTAGTTAGTTTTAGAGTTTACTTGGTTTTCTTTAATAAAATACATTTTCATTCAGTTTCTAGTTTCATTATTACATTAATACTCCTAACCTGTAGATTATTTAAATAAATTATAGCTGGCCTTGTTTGGAACCCCTGGTCATAACAAGGCCAATTTGCACTATTTGAAAAAAAAAAATATTAGTAGCAAAATATTAGATTTTCCCACAAAACTTTGTTTTCCTTATCCTCAAGAATCAATATGTAAATAAGTGAAGTTCCAAATAAATCGATCCAGCCACTATCACGTGACAGCCAATCATTCCTTAGCATGGCCTTAATTGGCGCACTTACCTTATTAAAGAATAATACAAGTATACATTTGGTCCAAAAATTTTCCTGAGAATAAAGTTCTTAGGAAAATTTTTGGACCAAAGAGAGATGAACAGACAGGTGAATGGAGAAGACTACTTAACAATGAACTACATGGTCTTTATAGGAAGCCAGATATAATAAGAACAGTTAAGTCTCGTAGACTGCGATGGGCAGGACATGTTGCACGTATGGGGAATGAAATACGTGCATGGAAACTTCTTGTAGGAAAGCCAGAAGGAAAACGCCCAGTTGGTAGACCAAGAATGAGGTGGGAGAACAACATTAACTATGATTTGAGGGAAGTAGATTATACAGGGAATGATTGGAAAGCATTAGCTTAGGATAGGGATTTATAGAGAGCTTATGTCCGCGCGGCCATGAACCTACGGGTTCGATAGTGCCAGTGAGTAAGTAAGTAAGTATGGTCTACACTTCATTGCTCCCTATCTTCAAGCACTAAAACATTGGTTTGTAAGATTTCTGAGAGTGCACATGTCCTACAAAAGGAGAGATGATAAAAATAATTATAATGAAAAAAAATGAAATAATATTTTGTGACGAAACGGTACATATAATTTTCATGCCAGAATTTCTTTGAAGATGGAGGAAAATAACGAAAGTATCTGAAAATATTAATCAGTCTCAAAACTTGATTGGTTTAGAGCAAATATTTTTTTTAGCTGTTGTCAAAATTATTTTATTTAGCTCTTTGTCATATTCTGTAATCCGTATTCTGTTTACAAATGAGTTTATTAAATACGTTTCAGTTCTTGATTTTTATTTAGTTCGGATACTTAATTACTAAAAAATGGATGCTAGAATTCCGTTGAAATATTACTCACAATTTAAAAATATATAAAATTACGGCAGTACTTATATCGAGCCTTCGTCCCCAATTTGAGCAAAACTTTCTGAAACTTGTTTTAGACCTTTAGGATTCCGGTTCCATCATCAGCACATTGTGTTATATTATTGACTTGTTTATTATGATGATGAATAGAGGGGCGTATGTACTAGACGCAAATTTAACCTGGCAAACACAAGAGAAACACATATGTAAAAAGACTTTCTCCATCTTACATTATCTTAGACATTTAAAGAATTTTCTCCCAGTTTCGTTAAAACAAATCCTAGTGCAGAATCTTGTGTTACCACACTTCGATTATTGTGACATTATATATAATGATCTAAACTATGACTTGTCGCAGAGACTGCAGCTTGTTCATAATGCTTGCGTTCGATTCATTTTCAATATCCGCCGTTATGACCATATTTCCGAACACTTTAATAACCTCTCTTGGCTCCGTCTTACTGACAGACGTAAATTGCACTCTCTTTCACTACTTTTCAAGCTCCTGAATTCCTACATTCCTACTTACCTGGCGTCCAGATTTGAGAAGTTATTCTCTTACCACAATATTGGCACTAGGTCACAAGATAGCAGTCTGCTAACAATTCCTCTTCATAGCACTTCCTCCTATTCTACTTCCTTCACAGTAGCCTCTGCCCGCACCTGGAATCTCCTTCCTCAAGATATCAGGGATTGCCGCACACTTGGTACCTTTAAGTCGCGCTTATACAGTTACCTGTTGTCTAATAATTATTTTTCTCTATTTATTTAATTTTATACTATGTCATTAATCTTTTCCTCGTTTTTTTATATATCTTGTACATATTATATATTTAATTCGTTAAATTTAGAGTAAATCAAAATACATTATAAATATTAATTGTATTGTATTCATAACTTGTAATCGTTTATATATATTGTAATTTAGATTTAAGACTTTTCTTTTGTATTTTTTTAAACCTGGTTGAGTGGTAGACAAGGCCTTAAGGCCTTAACTCTGCCAGGTAAAATAAAGGTATTATTATTATTATTATTATTATTATTATTATTATTACTGGGTGCGTTCTAATTTAAAATCAGATTTGTTGTCTATTTCTTTTAATTGTTTTATCTTCTCCAGTATATTTACCTCTGCTGGGTTACTCTCTGGCTGTAAAATGGTTAGCATTTCTTTTCTTCATATAATTACCTATTAGCATAACTACATTTTTCTTGGCGGCTGCATGATGCAAACGGTTAGGCGCTAGCCTCTCACCGCTGGGGTCCCGAGATCGGGTCTCGGTCACTCCATGTGGATTTAATGGTGGACGAAACCAGCTTGGGCAGGGTTTTCTCGGGTTTCTCCCGTTTTCCCCTGCCGCAATTTAATACCACCATTTTTCCATATTCACATCATCCATTTCTTTTAATTTCGTTAATCTGTCATGGTCGGCCGGCATCCTTGTCATTCACATATCCTACCTCTGTATATAGGGGTTCATCTCATCTCAACCCTCGACCCGACCCTGAATTAGAAACGATTATTATTATTTTTTACTTTTTCTTCTTCGCATTTAAAATGTTTAAACTATTATTTACTTCAAATCATTATTATAATATATGTTTGTCCTGATGAATGGAAGAGACCAAATGACATTAACTCCACCAAGATAAATAAATAAATCAGATAATAAACTTTCTGTTTGTTCTGGCCTTTATAGAGTTTGATGCAATCTTTATCGTAAATTTGTTCAATTCTTTATTACTTAAATTATTTAATCAATTGAGTTGGTGTTTACTTGATGAAAATCCTGATATAAATTGAAGTGTGGCACATGTGACAATGTCTATAGAGGACAAACTGGTAGAACTTTTATATCTCGGATAAAGGAACACATGAGAGCATATAACAGAAATTTAGAAAATTCAAACTATGCTAACCATCTATTCCAATTTAAACATTGTTTCGATCCAAATTTTGAAATTTTACATATTTGTGATAAGGGTAAGAAGTTAGATCTTTTGGAGGCTGTAGAAATTAATAAGTTTAAAAGTAGTAAAAAACTGTTAAATTCTCAACTTGATTTGAATGAATCCCCTTTGTTAAATTTAAAAATTTAAATAAATATTGTTGTATTGTTGCTTAGATCAGTTGGAACACAATTCATAATTTAACATGTCTGAAGAAGGTACAGTGTACCGAAACAGCTGTCACTGAATTATATAATAAATATGAAAATCAAATAAAACTACGTTTTATTTTTATTTAATTAATACTTAAATTATTGTTTTCTTCTATGACACTCTTTATTATATTGTTTAATTTGTTTATATATTTATTTTATTTACATTATGTTGTAATTTTTTTGTCGCGTCTCTGTATATTCTTGCCACTATTATTGTCCACCGCTGTCGTTTCGTGGTAGAGTCGCTGCCTCTTATGCAGCGGATCTGGGTTCGATCCCCGGCCGGAACAGAACATGTTGCTAATGAGATAAAAACTTAAAATATGTACCTTGTGGCAGATGCCATCCTCCTCAACTGTGTTAAAATATTATATTTAAAATGTTATCTGGAGGCTTTTCGTAAGTTAACTTCCATCATCAGCAGCATGAACTTCTGCTATTTGTTGTTTTTTACACGATGTAGACTCAAAGTGTCTGTAGCAGCAACTTATTTGTTTTTGACGATCTCGTTTAAGGGGTTGTTTGACTGGGTGCGTTCTCATTAAGAAGTAAGGTGTTGTTTATTTCTTTTATAATCTCAAGATCTTCAAATATATCTATGTTTGCCGGAATGTTTTCTCGTGAGAGTATTTTCTATTGTGTTCATTTGGTGACCGGCGTTAATTAGATGTTTGGCATAGCTTGATTTGGTACCCGCGTACCAGTTACATTTTAGGTGTTGCTTATATCTTGTAGTAGAGTTTCTGCTTGTCCTGCCAATATAAAATTTATTACAATCTTTGTTAGTTTTCAGACTCCCTTATTGTTAAATTTGCTGTGTTC
Source organism: Diploptera punctata (assembly GCA_030220185.1). Taxonomy (NCBI): domain Eukaryota; kingdom Metazoa; phylum Arthropoda; class Insecta; order Blattodea; family Blaberidae; genus Diploptera; species Diploptera punctata. Next base: position 715,265 of record JASPKZ010007328.1, on the reverse strand, counting down.
TTCTGTGCCATTGTATATTATGTTGTTTAATAGAAATGGACAGCTAATGTCAAATGAGGGAAATTTTGAGGAAGTGGCTGAATTCAAATACCTAGGAACAATAATCACAAATAGGAATGAGATGCACAAAGAAATTAAACATAGGCTCAATTCTGGAAATGCGTGCTATTATGCATTGCATAGACTCTTGATGTCCCAACTCCTTTCAAAAAACGTTAAACTGAAAATATATAAAACTATTATGCTACCAGATTTCATTTAATTATGATAATGATATAACTAGTGAAATAGCAAAATTCCAGGGAATATGTGGTACGATAAAAGATCACTAAATAATAAAACAACAAGAGAGACCCAATTGAAATTTTATAAAACATTTGCAGTACCGGTACTGCTCTATGGTTCAGAAGCCTGGATACATAAAAAACAAGATCTAGGTAGGATAACGGCGGCAGAAATGAAATCTTTGAGAACTGTTAAAGGGTGCACTAAGGAAGACAGAATCAAGAACAGGAACTTGAAATATTTGCAATAACTAATAAAATAGATATATATATATATATATATATAGACAAAAATGGAAGCACCACATAGACAGAATGAAAGAAGATAGATATCCAAAACAAATAACAAAATACAAACCTAAAGGCACCCGAGATGTGGGCAGTCCTAGAAAGAGATGGGCTGAAGTCGGTACGGGTCAACAGACCTAATCCATGAATGAAGAAGATGATGATTATTATTCTACCAGTTATATTATATGGGTGCGAAACATGGACTCTTACTTTAAGGGAGGAAAGGAGATTACAAGTATTTGAAAATAAAGTACTTAGGAAAATTTTTGGACCAAAGAGAGATGAACAGACAGGTGAATACATAACAATGAACTACATGGTCTTTATAGGAAGCCAGATATAACAACAACAGTTAAGTCTCGTAGACTGCGATGGGCAGGACATGTTGCACGTATGGGGAATGAAAGACTTGCATGGAAGCTTTTTGTAGGAAAGCCAGAGTGTAAACGCCCAGCTGGTAGATCAAAAATAAGGTGGGAGAATAACATTAACTATGATTTGAGGGAAGTAGATTATACAGGGAACGATTGGAAAGCATTAGCTCAGGATAGGGATGTATGGAGAGCTTATGTCCGCGCGGCCATGATCCTACGGGTTCGATAGTGCCAGTGAGTAAGTAAGTAATTTGTTTTCCGTTTTATAAGCTATGTTAATGTTTTTGTTTATTTTTTTCAAAGTTCTGGCTAGTTTTGTGGTTTCATTTGGTGTATATGTTAATATTACCCATGTTTTATTATTATCGGATTCTCTTTCAAGTTTTGTTTTATTAGTTATGTCATTCTTTTTGTTTTTTGTTTCTTTATAAGCTTATCAATGATTTTTTTATTGAAACAATTACTTTTTTACCATGTTTTTAATGTATTGTAATCCTTAGTTACAATTTGTTTTTTAAGGGTAATTTTAACGTTCAGTTAATTAAATTATTAAATGTGCTGATTTTATGTTGGTATGGGTGCCTAGATTTGTTATCAATGGTGAGCATATTATTTGTAGATTTGCGGAAAATGCTTATTTCAAGTTTCTTCTTTTCTATTTTTTCGTTATGATAATGTCTAGATAGTCTATTATTTAAAAATATAAAATCTCCAAAATACTTGAGACTTTATAATTTGAGTTATAAAACAAGTACGCAATTGTACACATTGCTACTAAAGGCCTATGTTCCTTGTAGCTTATTTATTCATGCTACTAACAGGCCTATGTTCCTTGTAGCTTATTTATTCATGCTACTAACAGGCCTATGTTCCTTGTAGCTTATTTATTCATATAATTAACTGTCGATATTAAATATAATTCATGACTGTTCACGGATTTTAAGTTAATTATATTTTTTACTTATCATCATCATCATCATCATCATAGTACATTCACGAATTTAGGCCATTTGTTGACCTGTTTCGGCCTCAAGAGAAACACCATCCAGAAGTCTTTTGAGTGGACGTCCTGGTCTTCTTCTTCCTGCAGGTTGATATCTTAACATTTGTTTGGGTATTCTGTGATCTTCCATTCGATGAACATGTTGCATCCATCTTGACTTATAGTCAGAAATTTTGTTTTCTAAAGATTCCATGTGTAATTCTTCTAAGATGTCTTCATTTTTTTTGTGATCTAGTAGTGTGTATCCTGCAGTCCTCCGAAGATATCTCATTTCAGCAGATCTAAGTCTCTGTATATCCTTCTGTTTCAACGTCCATACTTCGCTACCATACAAAAGAGTGGAAGAGCCAGTGTTTTATACACTTTCAGTCTTGAATGCTTTTGGACTAACTGTGGCTTGAAGATAGAATTTATTAACCCTAAAATTCTTAAAAATTTAGATATTTTTGCATTTACATCCTTTTCTTCTTCATATGAGATATTGCATCCTAGATATGTAAAATTATTCACCTGCTCCAAAATTTTATTGTCCAGTACAATTTTACTTCTGACAGGATCTACACCTTGAAATGCCATCATTTTTGTTTTTTCTGTAGATATCTTTAATCCATATTCTTCTGTAATTTTGTTAAGTTCATACAGACCTTTCTGTAGATTATCTTCGGAATTTGCTATTATTATTTGGTCATCTGCAAACAATATGGTGTTTAATTTTCTATTTTCTGATATTCTTATTCCAAATTTATATGTTTTGTTCCAGCAACATATTACTTCATTGATATAAATTGCAAAAAGTGTTGGGGATAGGGGGCAGCCTTGTCTCACACCACGATTTATTTTTACTTATAAAAAACATAATTTAGTATTTTACGTTAAGAATTAAGAGGAAAAATTTAATAATAGTATCATAAAACGATTATAAGGTATAATAATAATAATAATAATAATAATAATAATAATAATAATAATAATAATAATAATACTTTATTTATTCTGGCAGAGTTAAGGCCATAAGGCCCTCTCTTCCACTCAACCAGCACAAATACAAATAAATATTTGACAAATATAGATATACACTATACTAATTATAAACAGTTAAAGATACAATAAATGTAGCAATGTAAATGTCATGTACAAACAACATTTTATAGGGTAATAACAATAATGATACGATGATAATAATAATAATAATAATAATAATAATAATAATAATATAAATATGATGCATTATACGGGAAAACACCAATTAATATATATATATATATATATCTTACACTGGATAATAATGAAGTCGAGTTTAGAGCAAATATAAATTTAGATTTCTTTTAAAAGATGCCAATGTCCGGCAGCCCCTTATTTCTTGTGGTAGGGAATTCCAGTTGCGAGAAGTGGAGATGGTATATGACATGGAGTGATGGAGGAAGTTACATAGTAAGGAACTTCGATAATGTATAACATTTCATTTAATTAATGCAGGGCACTTGAAATGCAGATATTTCACTGAATAATTTATAACGTTGTCAGCGTTATTAAATACAGAATATTGAGATGATCAGGAGCTCGATTGGGCGACAGTAGAAATAGGCCTACTTACATGTTTATATTGGGATACACTTGGAGAAAGTACTATTAGGAAAGGTTAGGCATGGGTGGAAGGATAATATTCGTATGGATATTACAGAATATGATATCGGAAATATTAAATTAATTATTGTATTATTATGAAACCATTTGTTGGGAAGGCGGCCAGTTATATTACAAAAATGGCAGAAACTATTTAAAAAACTGTAATGCTGTTCATTTTTGGTATTTGTTAATTAAAATGGTTACTATATGTATTCATTCATTTAGAGAATTTTTTTCATCGTTGAGGGTTTTCTCCAACCAATCATAGCAATTAACATGAATTTAAAAAAATACACAAAGGTCTATGGCCCTATAGACTATCTGTTTGCAGCAAACATTCACAGATTTCCCTTAATTAAAGTTCTCCATCGTTCTCTGTCCTCTGTGTCTTCGTCTGTTACACCAAATGTCCTCATTGAATTTTGAATGTTAATCTTCCGGGTTAGTTCTTGGTCTTCCTTTTCTGTAATATAGCCTATTTATAAGAATATGTAAAAATGGTTAATATATTGTATTTTTAAGAATATTTAAAACTAGTTAATACATTTTTATTATTTCCTCCTATTCTACTTCCTTCCTCCTATTCTACTTCCTTTCCTCCTATTCTACTTCCTTCACAGTAGCTTCTGCCCGCTCCTGGAATATCTTTCCTCAAGATATCAGGGGTTGCCCGCACACTTGGCACCTTTAAGTCACGCTTATACAGTTACCTGTTGTCTAATAATTAATTTTTTTCTATTTATTTAATTTTATACTATGTCATTAATCTTTTCCTCGTTTTTTATATATCTTGTACATATTATATATGTAATTCGTTAAATTTAGAGTAAATCAAAATACATTACGAATATTAATTGTATTGTATTCATAACTTGTAATCGTTTATACACATATATATATATATATATATATATATATATCAACGAAAGACAAAAAATGGTTATTGTGAATTATCCATAAGAGATAAACATATGCTGTCGGGGACGTTTTTGTAGAGCGCATTGAGATATTCAATTCTGTGTACATTAATTTTGTGTATTTGTTATGAGTTAGGCAGCGTAAGCCATTTAAGCGTCCGAAGAGCTACTTTTTTCACGTTTTCCACTACAAAGGGCGATTTTTAAGGGTGTAGGAGTTAAGCAACACAATTCTCTTATAGCCTATGTTCATTCCGGGACTCTCGTGAACATTTTGCAATAAGTCTCATCACAATCGGATCAACAGTATGGCCGCGCATAAAGTGCGAAAAATCAATCAAACAAGTAAAGAAAGATTCATTTTTATATATAAGATATATCCTAGTTTCTAATAGAAATTCTGTACCACCCTATATTTACAAACATGATTATTTGCCTGGATTCATGTAGCTGATGTTATGATATGACAGATTAAAATTGTTGAGGTTGTTCATAAATTGAAAATACGACATGTCAAACCGTCCACTCGTGGTTGTTATAGCGGTCATTTTCACACATTTATGGTGATGTTTCATTGAATTGGATTTCACATTTACACAACTAACAAAAACATTCTACAACTGCTCGGGATGGCTTTAAAACACAATTCATAATGCCATTGGGAATAAAGTTTTCTTTTTTGTCTTGACCGCATCCATACAGTAAATCACAGATCACAATAATAATTCTCCTCTGTTTAAAACTCCCTTGATATTTTAGCGAGGTATATATAATGCATTCGGCTAGTTTCAGTCCCTGAAGAGCTATATAATTTTTTTTACACCATTGCTTCATTCCATAATTATGTTTGGAAGTTCCCTGGCTTTAATTCGAATTAATTGCTCACAACATGCATTTATTACCTCAACATTTATAATTACGCTAATTGCATCTCTTTTATAGACTTTTAGATTGGCGACTCTGTATAATAGTACAAATACTAGTTAGAATTTTGCAAATTATCATATCATATCAATTAAAAATAGTTATTATCTCTTCATACAGTATTCGGACACTTTTGAAATCCAGAATGGGTTGAAGCAAGGAGATGCACTATCTCCTCTACTATTTAATTTTGTACTAGAGCATGCCATTAAATCTTTAGAGAATGACGAAGGTTTACAACTCAATGGTGTTAATAAGCTGTTAGTTTATTCTGATGATGCAGTATTGTTGGCCGATAGCGAGGAGATACTAAAGGATAATACGCACACACTATTGAGTAACACTAAGAAATTAGGACTGGAAGTAAATATCAGTAAAACTAAATATATGGTCACACGTAGAGATACATTATATAATGGAAATGGACAGCTAATGACAAATGAGGGAAATTTTGAGGAGGTGGCTTAATTCAAATGCCTAGGAACACAAATAGAAATGAGGTGCACAAAGAAATTAAACATAGGCTCAATTCTGGAAATGCATGCTATTATGCATTGCATAGACTCTTGATGTCCCAACTCCTTTCAGAAAACGTTAAACTGAAAATATATAAAACTATTATTCTACCAGTTATATTATATGGGTGCGAAACATGGACTCTTACTTTAAGGGAGGAAAGGAGATTAGAAGTATTTGAGAATAAAGTACTTAGGAAAATTTTTGGACCAAAGAGAGATGAACTGAGAGGTGAATGGAGAAGAATAACTAACAATGAACTACATGGTCTTTATAGGAAGTCAGATATAATAAGAACAGTTAAGTCTTGTAGACTGCGATGGGCAGGACATGTTGCACGTATGGGGAATGAAAAACGTGCATGGAAGCTTCTTGTAGGAAAGCCAGAGGGAAAACGTCCAGTTGGTAGACCAAGAATGAGGTGGGAGGATAACATTAACTATGATTTGAGAGAAGTAGATTATACAGGGAATGATTGGAAAGCATTAGCTCAGGATAGGGATGTATGGAGAGCTTACGTCCGCGCGGCCATGAACCTACGGGTTCGATAGTGCCAGTGAGTAAGTAAGTATTATCTCTTTATATTATATTTATTATTGTATGTTAAAACATACAGCGTGTCCACAAATATAGTATCACACTTTAAACTACTACTACGGCGCTTTGGATAATCGTATCTTGGTGACAATCAAAAGAGAAACCCAAATAGTTGTGTGCATGTTAACAATGGAGAATTATGGACAACAATACAGAAACTAATCTAAATTTAATCACTTTTTTATGGTGGATATGGGTTCATTGTTAGATATTCACAATATATTATATAAATGGATTGCGCACAAATGTGCAAAGGTAATAACACAGCTAAAAATCACTAACACTAACTTGGTCTTGCGTAATCACAAATTGTTTTTGTTATTTGTGTACATGTTTCGATGTGATATCTTTCGCATTTCTGTTCACACACTTCGCATATGCATGACATCTTCGGGTCATGGAATGTTCTATCTCTACACATTAGGTGGTGGAATCCATGCACGCTTAATCTTGTGATGACGTGTCGTATCTGGAAATTTGCTTCTGTCCAGTTCCTATCCATCATCGCTCCGGTGCTGAAGAATTCCGGCCACACTTCCTCTCTTTTTCTGCGTAGTCTTTGTAGCGCATGCTTATAGGGTTCTGTGGTTGGTAGTAGGTATGATGTTTTCAAGTCCTCGATAAGGAAAGTCTCCCTTGCCAGTAGGTACACTAGACGGCCTCTTGTCGTTTTTGATACTCCTATTGCCCTTTTTTATGTATGTAGCTTTCACTTTTTCCAGTGTGTGGCGTATCTAAATGAAATTGGTTACAATCAAAAGAGAAACTCAAATAGTTTTGTGCATGTTAACAATGGAGAATAATGGACAACAATACAGAAACTAAACCAAATTTAATCATGTTTTTTATGCTGGATATGGGTTCATTGTTAGATATTCACAATATTGGTACCGGTAACTTTGGATGTTTGTCACCAATTTCATTTAGATACGGTTATCCATAGCTAGGTAGTAATTTAAAGTATGATGCTATATTTGTGGACACTGTGAATAAGTAACTGATTACATGTTTAAAAATAGTTATAATCTATTGATAATCATCATCATCATCATCCGGTATCATGGCAGCTGCCGCCGTCTTCTGGAAACCAAACGCCATTCCTCTCTGTCCATCCATTGATCTTCCTCCAATCCTCTCATATTCATGGCTGCTTGTACCCTATCTATCCAAGTTTTCTTCGGTCCTCCTCTCTTCCTCCTTTCTATTGGGATCGATTCCATAATAAATTTAGGCAATATTTGCTCTGGCATTCTTTTGACATGGCCATACCACTGTAATCTATTAATATTATACTTATTAAGTAAAGTAAAGTGATCCCACAACAGGCTTCGGGAGGCCCTTGGGGTAGTAGGAGGCTAAGGTTCCCACTTTTTCTAGACTATCGGCACTTTGTCAGCCGGGTTGTCAGCCCTGCGTGACGGCCGCCTTTACCCGCAGAACAAGCTTCTGGTACTCATTTCCGTTAGAGGCTGAGTCGACCCCAGGGCCATAGTGCCGCCACAGGGTTTGGGTCAGTTTAAAAATCCTGACCCCAAACGGGACTTGAACCCTCGACCCTCCGGCTTGTAGCTCAGTGCCTTAACCACTTTATTTTGTATATATGTATATATAACTCACTGGCACTATCGAACCCGTAGGTTCATGGCCGCGCGGACATTAGCTCTCCATACATCCCGATCCTGAGGTAATGTTTTCCAATCATCCCCTGTATACTCTACTTCCCTCAAATCATGGTTAATGTTATTCTCTCACCTCATTATTGGTCTAGCAACAGGGCGTTTTTCCCCTGGTTTTTCTACAAGAAGCTTCCATGCACCTCTTTCATTCTTCATTAGTGCCACGTGTCCTGCCCATCGCAGTCTACATAAATTATTCATATATTTTAACTAAGTACGTAACCTCGGAGTGCTTTTCTGTTAATTCCCCGATAGGGATCGGGTTCCTGGGTGTCAGTAAACTAAATCGGAATAATAACAGAGCACGATATTATCATCACGACCACCCTATCTAATATGTCCTGTTTATTTAGTGTATATATATATATATATATATATATATATATATACATATGATATGAAAAGAAAAATGAATGCTTGAGTCGGGATTTGAACCCGAGTCTCTAAACTCTGTACGTTTAGCACTCTAACCAACTGAGCTACCCAAGAATTCCAACACAAACATACATTTTTCTTATACATGTAGTATTCTCAATTCACACAAGAGGTAGCGTAAATTTGTTCCAACTGACATCTAGTGACTAACATAACAGTTAAGCAAATTTTTAAAGAGAATATTTACTTTATAGCAGTAACGCTTGTATATATAGATGTTATAAATATATTTTTGACATTTGGCAATGAAGGCAAATATATCAAAAGAAAAATGAATGCTTGAGTCGGGATTTGAACCCGAGTCTCTAAACTCTATATATATATATATATATATATATATATATATATATATATATATATTGCATATTTTCCAGGATATAAATATGATTAAGGAAGTTTTTTTGGGTTTTCCGCGTCAAGGATTGAAGTTCGGCCCCTGGCCACTGATTCCGACCTTTAGGCATAATCCCACATGTCATTATCAAGGAATAATAATGTTGGAGTCACAGGTTTAGGTCTTATATAATTAGACACATAGAGTTTTCGCTGTGGCCCGTTTCCGAAGCCGTACACCCATATATATATATATATATATATATATATATATATATATATATATATATATATATATATATATATATATATGTTATAATTAAATGTTTAACATTGAGCAATGCAAGCTTAATATGGTATGATAAGAAAAATAAATGCCTGGACGGGATTCGAACCCGAATCTCTGAATCTGTACCTCAGCGTGATATCCATTACACTACCAGGCGAATCCAATTCAAACACTTATTTTTCTTATATATGTATTATACTCTCCATTATTACTAGATGTCGCGAGAACTGGGTCTTCACTGCCATCTAGTAGCTGACTATAACAAGTAAGCTTACTTGTCGCGAGAACTGGGTCTTCACTGCCATCTAGTAGCTGACTATAACAAGTAAGCTTACTCTAGTAATAATGGAGAATATAATACATATATAAGAAAAATAAGTGTTTGAATTGGATTCGACTGGTGGTGTAATGGATATCATGCTGAGGTACAGATTCAGAGATCCGGGTTCGAATCCCGTCCAGGCATTTATTTTTCTTATCATACCATATATATATATATATGAGTAAATGGTGTGTCTCGTCTTAAATATTACTGTCATCTCAGAGGAGGCTACGGTATTGAGCCGATGCCCTCTCGGGGACACCTTCCATATCTTTGTGGTGGAAGGGCAAAATATATGCATATTATATAGAATTAAAAATGTTGTGGAGCCTTGATGTGTATTTTGAACCTTACATTCGTACATTGATGCCAAGTTACGTATTGAAACAATGTAGTAAATAATATGTAAATAAGCCTTTTCTCTGATATAAAATACAATGACAAGTAAAACTGAAAGCACATCATCATATATAATAATAATAATAATAATAATAATAATAATAATAATAATAATAATAATAATAATAATAATAATAATATTTTTTTATTATTCCGGCTTTTACAACGAATATAGGCCTACGTTTTTCCGGTACCCATATTCACAGTTAACTACACATTTGTTTCGACACATTTTTCCATTCTTGTCTGTTCATCCATATATCTTCTTCTATTTCCCATTCTTTCTTAGTTTCATTGATTCCCTGAATCCACGTAATATTTGGTCTACCCTTCTTTTTCCTTCCCTGTGGTTCCCAATCCATGATTATCTTAGGTAGTCTTCCTTCTTCCATCCTTCTAATGTGTCCGTACCAATTTAATTGTTTCTCCTTTATAAAATCTAATATTGAACATTGTACCAGCATTTTTTCTTTTATATATGAATTTCTGATTTTACCCTTCCTGGATATTCTTGCAGCACGTCTCCAGTAGTCCATTTCAGTGGCGAGTAATTTTTTTTCATTTGTGCATTTAAAGCCCACACATCAGCTCCATAGGTAATAATGCTTCTGATTATTGTATTAAAAAAAGTTTTTTTTTTTTTTGTTTCTTTGAAGATATGTTTGTCCCATACTATTCCATTTAGGGCAGATATAGCATACTTTCCTATATTGATCCTGTTTCTTATCTCTGTTTCTTGTTTTCCATCTTTAGTCATTTTAATTCCCAAATACTTATATTCTTCAGTGTATTTTATTGTCCCTAAATTTTCTTCTAGTATTAAATCTTGAGGAAGATCCCCTATTGTCATATATCTAGATTTATAATAATAATAATAATAATAATAATAATAATAATAATAATAATAATAATAATAATAATAATAATTACTTACTTACTTACTCACTGGCACTATTGAACCCGTAGGTTCATGGCCGCGCGGACATAAGCTCTCCATAAATCCCTATCCTGAGCTAATGTTTTCCAATAAATCCCTGTATAATCTACTTCCCTCAAATCATAGTTAATGTTGTTCTCCCACCTCATTCTTGGTCTACCAACTGGGCGTTTTCCCATAAAGTCCTAACATTCCATGTTCCTAGGAACATGTCCCTGTGTTTGAGCCTTTGGCATGGGTTCCCTGAAGTAGTCCCCGCCCGGAGAACCGAATGGGGGACTATTTGACCTCCGGAAATTACCCCAGATGAACCGATGTCCGCATTTCTTGACAGTTGTATTTTTACGGTGAAAGGTCGTCACTAATAATAATAATAATAATAATAATAATAATAATAATAATAATAATAATAATAATAATAATAATAATAATAATAATGTCTTTATTTGCAAGGATGTAATAAAGAGATTTTAAATCGTGTGATGTATTTAAGGTCTCCTATGGAAATTTAGCTGGATATGCTTCTCTGATCCACTGATTCGGAGAGTTCATAACGTGTCACACTTTTGTACGACACCGAACCGACTGCTTTGAATGCAGTGATGCTCTCGAATCTTTCTTATTCTAAATCTTTTTAACGAACTGTAACCAATATTGAAACCACTAAAATACAATCCAATATATTATGAACTTACGTAATCACATCTCTCTCTCTCTCTCTCTCTCTCTCTCTCTCTCTCTCTCTCTCTCTGTGTGTGTGTGTGTGTGTGTGTGTGTATATATATATATATATATATATATATATATATATGACATTTCATTTAATTATGATAATGATATAACTAATAAAATAGCAAAATTCCAGGGAATATGTGGTACGATAAAACGATCACTAAATAACAAAACAACAAGAGAGACCCAATTGAAATTTTATAAAACATTGGCAGTACCGGTACTGCTCTATGGTTCAGAAGCCTGGATACATAAAAAACAATATCTAAGTAGGATAACGGCGGCAGAAATGAAATTTTTTATATCTGTTAAAGGGTGCACTAAGGAAGACAGAATCAAGAACACAGAAATAAGACAGAAACTTGAAATATTTGCAATAACTGATAAAATAGATACATATAGACAAAAATGAAAGCAACACAAAGACAGAATGAATGAAGATAGATATCCAAAACAAATAACAAAATACAAACCTAAAGGCACCCGAGATGTGGGCAGACGTAGAAAGAGATGGACTGAAGTCGGAACGGGTCAACAGACCTAATCCATGAATGCAGATGATGATATATATATATATGTATGGTTCTATCATGTATGTAAATATTCTTCTGTATGAGTGATAAATGTGACTCAGTGAATATGATTATATATTGGCATATTGTTTTATAAAACACGTAATTATACAAGCAGTAAAACAGTGCGTAAGAGCTAATTAGGCCATTCGTGCTTGTTCCTATTCTATGATAAAATTTAAATCTCAGCTTTCATTATTCTAATTCGCATACTGTATCCATTTTCAGACTCTGGAACTCTTCACCACAAATGATCAGGCACTGGCAGACATCAGAAACCTTTAAAAATAAATTTAAACCTCTTTTTTTTTGTAATTGAGTTTTCAGTGGATTAATTGATTGTTTCTCTGACTATTTAACTCATGCCCCAAATGGGACTCAATGGCCAATCACGCTTCAATGATTTCTCTTTTACAACCAATCAGAGTCGTGTTTCACGAAATATTTATCAGTGTTATAATTACCATATTAAAGAAGGCTCCTCCTTTTTAATATTCTGAACAGGTCTGACCATTATTTTGCAGTGACTGAGCCTGTGAGAAATACGGCTACCAGATTGTATAGATAGTGCATAAATGTCAACACATGCCGCATGCGGGAGTTAATATAAAAACATTTGTAGCAATTTATTATACCACCAAAAAAAAAAAAAAAAGAAACCACTGTTTGCACTTTCTTAAATGTATTTTTTCCCAGGTAACAATCCAGAAAAATATAATTGTCATATTTACATCATACGGTATCACAAATGAATTAATATACAGTTTGATGTGTTTCATTTTTTCTCCACTAGAGAGCATTCTTACAATATTGCGTTCCTTTGGCAATAAATAGTATGATCTGGTTGCAGTGAAAAACAAAAGAAGCAGATGAAGCGTACCTATCGCTTCTCATTTGTTTTCAAACATCGTCGTTTACATTAAATATATAAATATTTTAAAATAACTATATTTAAATAATGATTTGTGAGTAAACAGTTTAATTTTATTCGTTAAATAGTCCTAACAAATGCCACTCTTGATTTCCAAATTCTCTAGATAAATTGGAAATCACTCGTGGCATTACTTATGATAATGTTGACTTGCATCATTTTAATTTTATTTTAATGTGTATAAATATTTACTTATAAGTATTTATTCTAGGCCTATGTTATGATCTTACGTAATTTTTCCCACTAGTTGAGTTGATCTAATGAAATCACGGCCTCCGGTGGCTAATTTTATTTTATCATTTTGTAAAACTCAACCGCCTTAGTATCTGTTTAATCATAACGTGATTTTTTGTTTCCAAATGTCCTTGTTGCGTTATTTAAAGTAATTGTTCACAATGTCCACCACCCATATATATTTTTTGTCCTTAATAAATAAGAACTGCAAGTTCGTAATTAATGGTTCCGTATCATCTTACCTTGTATTCAATCTTATTTCCCGTAAAATGTGAACACTGCTTCTACCGATGAGAGTTCCGTACATAATTGTCATGTGGCGGGTAAAAGTAGCACCGCGGTTCCCTCAATAGACGAGTCACCGAAGTAAAATCTTAGACAAGTTTGTTTACAGTCATCATCATCTTCATTCATGGATTAGGTCTGTTGACCCGTTCCGACTTCAGCCCATCTCTTTCTAGGTCTGCCCACATCTCGGGTGCCTTTAGGTTTGTTATTTGTTTTGGATATCTATCTTCATTCATTCTGTCTATGTGTTGCTTCCATTTTTGTCTATATGTATCCATTTTATCAGTTATTGCAAATATTTCAAGTTCCTGTCTTATTTCTGTGTTCTTGATTCTGTCTTCCTTAGTGCACCCTTTAAGAGATCTCAAAAATATCCGGCTTTTCTTCTGCTGAAGTTTATGAGTAAGTTATTTTTTACTAGTAGAGGTTACCAGCCTCTAGCCAAACCCCTCTTCCTGGAGGGCAGGGAACTGGAATTTCGGAGTGTTCGTCTCCTAGAGAAGTTGCCTTCACTTCGGCTTTGGGGACTTCTCTTCTCCCCACGTAACCCTGTGGACGGGGCCCTACCCAGGTACTACCCACTGAGCGAGTGGGACCTGGAGCTCACAAAAGGGCAGGGGCGCCTACTCCCTGGAGTGGACCTCTATCAAGGGTTCCACTCTGTTACCCAGTTTACAGTACAAATGGAAATTAGCTCGGAATTAGTTTGGGAGAAAATATTATTCCAGACCAAAGTCGAAATGAAAGGAGGCTTTTCGTGAATGTGGTCAAAAAGTAACTGAGTTTGAAAGGCTCTAATTGATATATTGATTCATTGATACGTCGTTTGACCCTTAATTCCTTATAAATTAGGTTCTATTTATTCCACTTGTTTTGAATTCTAACTTTTGAAAACATTTTAAAATTCTATCCTACCATGAATCGATATCGAAATGGATTATAGGGATTCTGTTCACCATGTCACAGCGGCGCAACTAAATGCATAACTGATAATGGAAGTTAAGCTATTTAAATGGCTCCAAATAAATAATATGATAATTAAACGTGTTGAAGAATTTAAATATCTTGGATCTTCTTCTTCTTCTACTTCCTTCCAAGTATTAGACCAAGGCCTGTTACGATCCTATAGAAAATTTTCCCTCCTCATCTAGGGAATATGTGGATGGCGACCACAAGGTGCCCAAGCTGAGCAAAACATTTCTTCCACTTACTTGTGTTTTGCACTCTTTTAACTTTACTATCTAACCTCTCTTGGTTAACTCTTGTTTTTTCGACCCCGACGCTATTAGGGCATCCGAGGGCTAGGGAGACTTTCCTTTCTTCCATTTCTTCTTTCCTTTATTTTCTTTTCTTCTCCAGAAAAGCCTGACCAGAGGCTATAAGATGGCAGCCCCATCACTGGTCTTGCCTTCCTTTGGCCAGCAACCAATCGAAGGGACTATTATTATGCTTTCAAGTCTTATACGAGAATTTCCCGGAAGGATCAAACTATCTTGGATCTATAATAGATAAATCTGGTACTTGTGAAAAAGATATTATTAACAGAGTAAATTGTGCAAGGAAAGCAATTAGATCCCTGAATGGTCTTTTATGGAATAGAAATTTGACCAGAAAAACAAAAAAAGGGATTATACAGACAATAATAGAAAGGATCAGAAAGCTGGACAATAAATGAAAGGATGCAGAAAAGAATCTTGGCGACAGAAATGGATGGATTACGGAGAAGTATGAGAATATCCAGTTTACAACATATTCGAAATACATATATCAGACAAGAAATGGATGCACAAGAAACTGTTATCGATAGGATAACAAAGAGAGCTCTACAATGGTACGTACATGTACAACGGATGCCAGAAGACCAGTGGCCTAAACAGGTGTTGGATTGGATGGTACCAGGCAGAAGGACAAGGGGAAGAAGTAGAACATGGAATGAGGGAATATATGATACCATGATGAAGAGGGGTATGGAAGATGGACAATGGGAAGATAGGAATCTCTGGAAAGTAGGAATCAAGGGCAAAGTGCTGTAAAGTGGAAAGCCTGTATTAAGTAAGTAAATGGCTCCATAATCATTATAATATAATTTTATAAAATTATAGTTTTATCGTAAATGAAACTTATTCAAATCAGCCATTGAAGAGTTGGTTGGAAATTTCCTGTTATCAAACCAGGCATGATCATTTACAGCTGAACATTTTGTTTTATCACAAATTCCTTGTTACACATCACTGTTTTTGTCTGTTGAATTCTACTGTCGAATGCTCTTCAAACGGCCACATCCCTACAATTATCGGATTTCCAGATGACATTTCCGAAGAACTTCTATCAGCAGAGCTTGCGGTTAATTCTACATTCCGATGATACCGTTCTGCATGCATCAAAGAATTCACACATCATTCAAATACAATTTTTTTGTAATATATCTAGCCATTTTATTATGTTAAAATTTTCTGCGATTATATTTGGATCAACAATCTCTTTGAATAAAAAAATAAACTTCCCTCCTGAAAACTCCATTTTTAGCGTTCCTCTTGTTTGTAATGCTTATCTGCATTAAAGTTAATTACATTTATGATATATGTGATAAATTACTAACTACATATTTGTTTATTTGCCTTTACATTTTGATATATAATGATAGTGCATGGATTTAATTTCAGAGTCAATCGGTTGTGTAATTTAATGAATATTGCTTTGTACATCTTATTTCGCTGGATGAATGGAAGATAAGACATCACGATTCATGAAATTATTCTGCTCTTTTTTTATTACTATTATTTATTATTATTAATAGTATTAACTATATTAACTATTAAACATTAATATAATAAAATATTAATTTATTCATATATATATATATATATATAATATATATATATATATATATTTATATAAATAAAGCGTCACTGCTATAAAGTAAAATAAATATTCTCTTTAATTTGCTTACTTGATATAGTCAGCTACTAGATGGCAGTGAAGACAGTGTTCTCGCGACATCTAGTAATAATGGAGAGTATAATACATATATAAGAAAAATAAGTGTTTGAATTGGATTCGCCTGGTAGTGTAATGGATATCACACTGAGGTACAGACTCAGAGATCCGGGTTCGAATCCCGTCCAGGCATTTATTTTTCTTATTATACCATATTAAGCTTGCATTGCTCAATGTTAAAGATTTAATTATAACATCGATAAAGCGTCACTGCTATGAAGTAAAATAAATATTCTCTTTAATTTGCTTACTTGATATAGTCAGCTACTAGATGGCAGTGAAGACAGTGTTCTCGCGACATCTAGTAATATTGGAGAGTATAATACATATATAAGAAAAATAAGTGTTTGAATTGGATTCGCCTGGTAGTGTAATGGATATCACGCTGAGGTACAGACTCAGAGATCCGGGTTCGAATCCCGTCCAGGCATTTATTTTTCTTATCATACCATATATATATATATATATATATATATATGAATATTAACAAATCATCTGGAAATAATTGACATAGATATATCATATCAAAATGACAAAATTAATGATACTACGTTTGTTTATATATACTTCTTCTTCTTCCTTCCAAGTATTAGGCCAAGGCCTGTTACGATCCTATAGAAAATTTTCCCTCCAGCGTTTCATAGGACGGCCCAGTGATCTTCGTCCTCTTGGTATATAATTATAAACAGCTTTGGGGATCCGATTTGAACTCATTCTTTCAAGATGGTGTTTCCAATTTAGTTGGTACTGTTTAATATATTCCAAAATTGGCGTAGTCTTCAATTCTTTTAAGATATCGGTGTTCCTTTTCCGATCCCATCTGGTGTAACCCGCTGTTCTGCGCATGAATCTCATTTCACAAGCCGTTATTCTGCTTTCATGTTGTTTTTTTAGTGTCCATGCTTCACTACCATAGGTCAACACTGGTCTAGCCAAAGTGTTATATAAACGTAATCTGGTGTTTTTTTGTACAAGGTATGGTTTCATAACTTGATTACTAATTCCTAAACTTTTATTATAACTAGTAACTTTTTCAGGGATATCCTTTTCATCCCAGATAGAGAGATAATATCCAAGATATTTAAATTGATTAGATCTCTCTAAAATTTTATTCTGGAGACAGATTTTACTTTGTATGGGGTCCTTCCCATGAAATGCCATAATTTTAGTTTTGTTAATTGATATTTCCATATTAAATTTGGCACCTATTTTTTGTAAATTATAAATTGATCGTTGCAAATCATTTTCGGAAAGTGCCAGAAGAGCTAAATCGTCTGCAAAAAGAATAGCATCGAGTTTGAGGTTCCTATTGATGGGTATATATCCTCGTTGTGTTTTCCTCCATTAATTTATTAATTTATTCATGTATATAATGAAAAGCACCGGTGAAAGGCCACATCCCTGTCTTACTCCAGTGTTGATCTTTTCCGAAGAAGATAATTTGCCATCTTGTTTAACAGAGATTTCATTATCTTTATAGATGTTGAAGATATTAGTAATATATTGTTGTGGAACGTTATGATCAGCTAAAATTTGTAGTAATATATTTCTGTCTACTTTGTCAAAAGCCTTTATGAAGTCAACGAAGGCGATATGAGTTTCTATATTGAATTCCTTGTGCTTTTCTAATAGTAGTTTTTGAGTAAAGAATCCATCTGTACAAGATCTACCCTTTCTGAATCCATTCTGCTCTTCTCCAATTATATTTTCATAAATTTTCCTCAATTTATTCTTAACTATATTAGCATACATTTTATATCCAGAGTTCAACAAGCTAATTCCACGATAGTTATCTTTGATTTGGCGACTTCCTTTTTTGAAGATTGGTATTACAATGGATTTGTTCTAGCTTTGTGGTGTTTGTTGTCCTTCCCATATCATATTAACCCTTAAATTCGTAATGTATACTTTTGGATACATCAGTTGATTTAAATAATTTAATATTTTAAATAAAACATAAGAAAACGAACAAAAAGAAACCACTTAAATGTGTGTCTAATTATTATGCAATATACCTAATAATAACAGTTACACAATATAAAATAAAAGCCATCGCTGAAATTGAGTCCACTTTACAAAACGCGCGAATACAATATGAACACGTTATCGTTATGGGCGACTTTAATATAAATATACTAGACACTGATAACAGACATACACAACAACTGATGGCTACGTTCCAGGCTTGTGATATGACACTCCTACCCCTACGACCTACACATCACACTCATCACTCTGAGACGTTACTTGACTTAATTGCAACTAATAATCCAGACAGAGTACTTACTCACGGGCAACTGCCAGCCCCGGGAATATCAGCACATGATATTATATTCTTAGCATATTCACTGCAGTGCCCTAAACCGACTCGAAAGACTATTACGTATAGAGACTTAAAACATATAGACAATGCAACCCTAATTGAAGAAGCTATGCAGATGCCGTGGCATTCAATATGGACGCTGCATTCTGTAGATGAAAAAGTTGAGACACTAAATGACTTTATACTACAATTATACAACAGACATGCCCCACCAAAAACTAAACTCGTGAAACGACGCCCTGCACCCTGGATGACTCTTTCAATTCGTAACTTGATGACTGATAGAGACGCAGCACATAAGAAATATAGACTCAACAAAACAGACACAAGTCTCACTCAATATAAACAGTTACGTAACAAGACAATCAAGCTATAAGAAACGCCAAACTTAGACATTTATACAACCTAACAAATACCAATACTTCAGAAATCTGGAAAAACTTGAATAGAATGGGAATTGGGAGAAAAGACACACAGGTAGACAAATTACCTGTTTCCCTGGACACACTCAATAATCACTTCACAGGTATAACTACTACTCCAAAGGATAAAGAACAAACAATAAATGAATTATCACTGACAAATCAACCCGACAGAGAACATTTCCACTTCTCATATGTTACAGACTACGACGTAAAGAAAGCCATCATGCGAATAAAAACCAAAGCAGAAGGAACTGACCGTATAAATATTACTTTACTGAATAAAATAATCAAAGCTATACTACCTACTATAACTCATATTTTTAACTCCTCACTACAAACGTCTACATATCCCTCATTGTGGAAACAAGCCCTCGTACGTCCACTGCCTAAAGTTAAAACGCCCTCAACCCCGAACGACTTTCGACCCATTAGCATTTTACCTACTCTTTCAAAAGCTCTGGAACGATTAGTCCATAAACAACTGACTGAATACCTAAATTATTACAACCTTCTAGATCAATTTCAGTCAGGCTTCAGGACAGGACACAATACAAATACTGCTCTACTAAATATTTGCGAAGACATACGCGAAGCTGCTGATAATCGAAAACTTACCATTCTTACATTACTGGACTTTAGTAAAGCATTCGACACGGTAGACTTGGACTTATTGTTGCATAAACTTAAAAACCTCTTACTCTCTGATAGTGCCACGAAATGGTTCAATTCCTACCTTCATGAGCGCCAGCAATCTGTTATAGGAAATCATACATTATGTTCTTCTTGGTCCTTCCGTAAAGCTGGGGTTCCACAGGGTTCGGTACTTGGACCTTTGCTTTTTTCAATCTACATAAATGACATATCTAACTCCCTAAAGCATTGCAAACATAATTTATTTGCAGACGACATGCAAATCTACATCCACACAGACAAATATTCACTAAATGACGCTGTTGCCAAAATTAACGAGGATCTTGACTCACTAATGACTTGGACAGTTAAATATGGACTGCAATTAAATCCTACAAAGTCACAATCAATCATTATGGGTCATCAGAGACTATTATCTACAATTAACCTAAACACAGTTTCGCATGTGTCACTAAACGGAGTTCAAATCCCTTATAGTGAGACAGTAAAAATTCTAGGAGTATTTATTGACAAAAACTTAAATTGGAATACACAAATAAACCATACATGCAAAACAGTCTTCTCAATAATACATTCATTAAATCGTGTACGAAATTGTTTGCCATTCGCCCTTAGGAAAATGTTAGTAGAAACACTTGCAATGCCCCATTTTGATTATTGTGACACTCTTTTTACAGACTTAAATATTATTTCCACTCAAAGACTTCAACGTGTTCATAATTCTTGCGCACGTTTTATTTGTGGTATTCGCAAATTTGACCATGTCACACCGTCCCTGGAACAATTATCGTGGTTTCGTCTAAGAGATCGTAGAACTGTCCATTCCCTATCCCTTCTCTATAAAATACTTCACACATCATCGCCTAATTATTTATCACGCCGCTTCATCAGACTATCCGACACACATAATCTTGACACTCGATCCCATCAGCACATTGTCCTTTATATCCCGCCTCATCACACTGTATATTATTCATTATCTTTTACGGTGTCACATACCAAAACATGGAATTCCCTTCCACCCTATGTCAGAGACTGTCAAACTATAACATCCTTCAAAAACAAACTAAAGAATTATTTAATAACAAACTGACTTATACACCTCACTGATAGTATTCTTTTAGCAATATTAATATATTTAATTATTTATGTAAATAATATTAAGAATAACAAATATTTTTATTTGTTTTGTTTTAAATATTGTATAATCGTAAAATTAGTTTTCTATATCTCATTATTTTCCTGTTTTTTATATACACTAGACAGGGACAATTTAATATGTCTTGCTTGTATACATTTTATTATTAGTTTTAGTCTTAATTTTAACTAATATTAACTGGTTGTATTATAGATCGTAATATGTATAATAGATATTATCTTTTGATCAAATTTTTACTTAGTGTTTAATATTAGAGTTAATTAACATTGTTATATTCTTATGTAATATATGTTTGTCCTGGTGAGTGGAAGAGAAGGCCACATGGCCTTAACTCCACCAGGCTAAATAAATCTTAAATTAAATAAAATAAATAAAAAATATTCCGTTTTCACTGCGGTCCGCAACATTCAAATAACTAACAGAAGAAATTTGTCCGATATTTTGGACATAGTTCTATCGAAGAATGTTGCTATTTCACCACACATCACTACTGTTACAGACGCACTTGACTCTGATCACACGCCAATACTTTTTAAAATTTCATCCACATTTTTATTGTCCTCCCCATTTAAGTTACAACATCATTGCACAGACTGGCAGAGTTACACTAACATGCTTAACCAATGGGTTATGCCTACACTCTCTGTCGAGTCTACGGAACAAATAGAACACACTGTCCTTAATCTACAGGCCACAATTAAAACGGCCATTACACTTGCTACAACGCGACCAAAAGAAACTAATAATACGCGAACAAAATATAACGATCCAGCACTTCAAAATTATTTAAATCTAAAAAGGCAGTACCAAAAATGGTACCGCGATTTCGGAGCTCCACATCACAAACAGCAATACAATCACTATGCTCATTTGGTCAAAAGCCGGCTTAAAGAGCTGAGAAATGCTGATTGGGATTCTTCCCTTCAGCAATTCTCAGACAAAAAGACTCCACCATGGGAGATAATAAAACGCCTCAAAAGGAGTCGAGCTCCGCCTCCTCCCTCAGCCATCCAGTCGGACGGAACTTGGGCGTATCTCCCTAGGGAGAAGGCCCAGGTTCTAGCCGACAATTTCGCGAACCGGTTTAGACCTCATGAGCTTACAACACCGACTCACGAAGCTGAGGTGCAACATACAATCAGTACTTTTCTAGAAACACCTATTCCTATACCCCATCCTGATGTACAGCTTTGTGAACTCAAAGCTATTGTACATAACCTCCCGTCCCACCGTGCCCCTGGTCATGATCAGATTTCTAATCTGGCCATAAAAACACTTACCTGAAAAAACCTTACTCCTACTCCTACAAATAGTGAACCTTTGCTTTCGTTTCCACTACTTCCCGGAAGTATGGAAGAAAGCAAAGGTAATCGCTATTCCTAAACCTGGTAAAGACCCAACCATACCGGACAACTTGCGTCCAATCAGTCTGCTACCAGTGCTGGGCAAAATTATGGAAAAAATTATTTTGGCAAAATTGAAAATTGCAATTTCTGAGAGAAACCTTATTCCTACTCATCAGTTTGGATTTAGAAAAGCACATAGCACTCCACTGCAGCTTGCAAGACTGGTTGACCATGTTGTTACGGGCTTCAACTCTAGGAAAAGTACTGTGGCAATATTTCTTGACATTGAGAAAGCTTTTGATACTACTTGGATAAATGGACTTATTTACAAACTTATCAAATTCAACATTTCGGCTCATTTAATTAAATTGATAGCTAAATACCTCACTAACCGACAATTTTATGTGTCGGTTAGTGGGTATAATTCTGACTGCAAGACCCTCTTGGCGGGAGTTCCTCAAGGTGCAGTACTCTCACCTATCCTATATAGCCTTTATGTTTCTGACTTCCCTACCTTTCCTAGCGTAAATATCGCATCCTTTGCTGATGATACGTGTCTGTTTTATCAGGCACGTTTTCGTTCCGTACCGTTCCACATTCGTGTGGTCCAAACTGCCCTAAACACAGTCCAATCCTATATGCGTCTGTGGAATATAAAAACTAAATGCAAATAAAACAAAATTCGTTGTATTTGCAAAAAACCCACAAACGCACTCCTGCCCGACTCACCTTAGGAACTCTTAGACTCCGTCCAGAGACTTCAGCCAAGTATCTTGGAATCCATTTGGATTCCAAGCTTACGTTCAAAATTCATATTGAAAATCTAAAACATAAAGCAAACGCTGCCATTGCACTTTTATAATCCATTTTTCAAGTCGCCTATGCTATCTACCAGGATCAAACTTACTTTATATCAAGTTGCGATCCGCAGCATGTTGCTGTACGTTGTGAAGCCTGGAGTATCCTAGCTGCTGGACATAAGAAAAAAGTTCAAATAATCCAGAATAAATGCTTAAAAATAATACTTTCAGCTCCACTACGCACTAGGATCTCAGTACTTCACGACCAAGCACAGATGCCCTATATTGCTGATACAATTGAAAAAAGGGTTGTGCACATGTTGCAACATATAGAAAATCATGAGAATCCAATTGTTCGCAATATAGGGCATATGCTACAGCAACGTGCTGTACACCGAAACATATTCACCAGAGACCCCGATGACGGTCCACTTCCATGATATGTGTGCTGGATTCCAGCTAGAGTAGTGTGGCTCACTCCATGTCGCCGGCTTTCGGACTCTCTGCTTGTCCGGCGACTATGGTTTATGATGACCCTGCTCTGGTGAGGGACCATCCTCATATCATCCATACCTGCTACGGTAATGAACACATAAGCCGCGAGACAGCAAGGCTAAGGAACAAAACCCCTACTGAATAAACACAATGGTGTTTGGCCGCCAAGGGACCTCAACTGGTTCCCAAAAAGCGGCACACTGGGCAATGCTAGTCATTGCCACAAAACAGAAAAAGAAACAGAAAAGTGTTTTGCCAATTTAAGGGTTAAGGAGAATAAGAAAATACTTTATCATTTCAAATATTTAATTATGTTTTATATTTGCTACCATGTTATATGTTTATATTTAATGTTTATTTATTTCTTGTAATGATGTTAACAACCGAAGGACTGTCTAATTCGTGCAGTCACAGAACAGCAATTTTCCTACATCTTCAGAGGGCAGAAGAAGAAGGATTTAATATGACAATCTTGTATTTTAAGAAAGTGAACACCAAAACAACGTTGGACCTGTCAAGGGCATCCTGAGACTTAGGAAAAGGTTCAGAAGTAATTAGGTCTACTACGTTCATTCGTTCATTAGGATTATGATTATTCCATTCAATTTTTTTGTGGTCCCACATCACTTAGGAGGCCCTTGGGGTAATAGGATGTTAAGGCTACCACATTTTATAGACATCGGCATTTGATATCAGCCGGGTTATAAGTTCTGTGTGACGGCCGCAGGGTTATAGTGCCACCAGAGAGTCTGGATTGGTTTAAAAATCGTGACCCACCGGGACTCGAACCCACGATCTTCGATTTCTAGCGTATTGGCTTAACCACTACGCTACGTCCCTTATAGGTTAATTTATGTGCCATACGTCACCCGAGCCTGTGGTGGGAGGAATTTAACTATGGATCACATATGCACTTTTTTTAGCCAGACAGGGACATGGAGGGTCTCCCCGAATAAGGGATCTGCTCAATGCCATGAAACACAGCGGGACTTTAAAATCAAACACACCGTTAACGTACGCATTTATGCTAAGAAATGGAGAATCTGATAATACTGATTATGATGTCAGATTATGTTCGGGGATCTTGAGTATTACAGCTTCCCGACTTTTTTTTACAGGACAATTTCTCAATCTACATAAATGATTTGCCAACTGTACTAAAGCACTGCCGTTATCACCTCTACGCTGATGATCTCCAAATTTACCTACATTCACCTCCTCATTCTCTTTATAACAGCTTGATGAAAATGAATGACGATCTCATATCCATCTTTAACTGGTCTTCAAGTATCGGTCTAAATCTAAATCCTAACAAGTCACAAGTAATTCTAATGGGGCAACGAAGACTGCTTACAACCTTTGACATATCTACACTTCCAAACATTACTATAAATAATATAATTATCCCTTATTCTTCTTCAGTAATAGATCTTGGACTACATCTAGACGCAAATTTAACCTGGCAAACACAAGTGAAACACATATGTAAAAAGACTTTCTCCATCTTACATTATCTTAGACTTTTAAAGAATTTTCTCCCAGTTTCGTTAAAACAAATCTAGTATAGAATCTTGTGTTACCACACTTCGATTATTGTGACATTATATATAATGATCTAAACTGTGCCTTGTCGCAGAGACTGCAGCGTGTTCATAATGCTTGCGTTCGATTCATTTTCAATATCCGCCGTTATGACCATATTTCCGAACACTTTAATAACCTCTCTTGGCTCCGTCTTACTGACAGACGTAAATTGCACTCTCTTTCACTACTTTTCAAGCTTCTGAATTCCTACATCCCTACTTACCTGGCGTCCAGATTTGAGAAGTTATCCTCTTACCACAATATTGACACTAGATCACAAGATAGCAGTCTGCTAACAATTCCTCTTCATAGCACTTCCTCCTATTCTACTTCCTTCACAGTAGCCTCTGCCCGCTCCTGGAATCTCCTTCCTCAAGATATCAGGGGTTGCCGCACACTTGGCACCTTTAAGTCACGCTTATACAGTTACCTGTTGTCTAATAATTAATTTTTCTCTATTTATTTAATTTTATACTATGTCATTAATCTTTTCCTCGTTTTTTTATATATCTTGTACATATTATATATTTAATTCGTTAAATTTAGAGTAAATCAAAATACATTATAAATATTAATTGTATTGTATTCATAACTTGTAATCGTTTATATATATATATATATATATATATATATATATATATATATATATATATATTGTAATTTAGATTTAAGACTTTTCTTTTGTATTTTTTTAAACCTGGTTGAGTGGTAGACATGGCCTTAAGGCCTTAACTCTGCCAGGTAAAATAAAATTATTATTATTTTTATTATTATTATTATAAAAACCCGAAAAAAACATATCATCCAGGAAACGTGTCCCGACAACGAACAAATCTAGGCCCGCTGCATACGAGACAGCGACGTTATCCTGATACCACAGTGACGGACATTGATTATGATTATAGATAAAAATAAACATATGACACAATCATTTGTTAGTTATATTGTGGCGTCGCTTTCAATATTCTATCACTTTTAATGTTTTAAAATATTCAAATAATTTTAATTGCATTTTCAATTGTGATATAAATTAATAATGCATATAGTAGTGTATTATTCTTTCTTTGTTTATGAGTACATGAGACATATTTGCATGATGTCGAGTTGCCGTATCTCACTGCAAGATGAATCTCTGCAGAAAATTAAAAGAGTAAAATGAATTGTGTCTGTAATAAAATTTTTAATTTTATAAAACAATGTCTAGAAAATATAAGTACGGTAGGTGAGATAACCGTACGTAAATGTAAGACATAAAAAGACGGTAAAGTTGAATTTTCACCTTAATGTTAGTTTTTAGTAAACCGAGATAACAATGAAAACTGGCGAAGTTTGAAGTTCACTGTTATTGCTGCCTTGATAATTCTTTTAACTTATGATGCAACTCCCTCGGTTTTATTAAGTCTCCTTTTTATAGCTTGTATTTTTGTTTTCATCTCCACAAGAGCACATAATTTACTTAATTCCTGTACCGGCATTGTACTTTTCGGTTGTGCTAATTGTATTAAAATATTCGAAAAAGATCCTACATTAATTCCGAGCTAAATTCCAGTTGTACTCTAAACAAACTCTGTCTGTTAGGGGGGCCGTAGCACTATGTTTAACCAAGAAAGTAGGTGTGTGATTCAGAGTTTCACATACTCTCCCGACAGGTCTTATCTTTGTAAGGCTGGGTTACTTGGACCGTAATAGTTTGAACAGAGGAGCAGTTTAAACGAAGTTAAAGAAAATTTATTATTATTATTATTATTATTATTATTATTATTATTATTATATTATTATTGTCTGAGAGTAAAAGTGGATAAAGAAAATAAACAACAAAGGGACATTAAGAACAAAATAAATAAAGATAGAGCAATAACAGTAATAATAAGAAATGGAGTCTTACGGAACAGACATAACCAGAAAAAATAAGTTACAAATATATATTTCAATAGTGAGAAGTACTGTCACATATGGAGCTGAAGTTTGAAAATTCAACAAAAACTTGGATCTAAAAGTTACGTCGATGGAAATGGATTTCTTGGGGAGAACAAGATGATGTTCAAAATTAGTAAAAATAAAATACTGTCATACGAGGAAAAATTAATATTAGATATTCAATAGTTGATTATATAAGATACAAGCAATTTAATTGGTATGGGTATGTACGACAAATGCAAGAAGAAAGTTTACCCAGAAAAATCATTGGAATGGTGTCCACCTTCAGTAAGAAGGTACGGATGACATCGAAACTCGTGGATGCAAGAAATAAAAACTGAAATGAGAACAAGAGGACAGGAGGAATTGGAATGATTGGATAGAGACGAGTGGAGAAGAGAAATAAAACATTAGGTATAAAAAGATGTGTAAACGTTGAAAAACTGTATATAAATAAAATTATTATTATTATTATTATAATGCCTATTATTATAAATTAAAATATTAAAATAAATAAATAACTTAGCAGGTGCCGTCGTCCCCAACTAGATAAAAATTTTGAAACCGTAGGTCTTTCATTTTCAGCAGAAGAATGTGCGCTATTATTATTATTATTATTATTATTATTATTATTATTATTATTATATTATTCAGGTATTAATAGCACAGGACCACGTTCACATAGAATATATGGCTAAAAAACTAAAAGAAGAATATGAAAAATGGGGACTTTATATAAACATTGAGAAAACTAAATATCTGTGTATAGGATAAGTAATGGAAAATATAAATTTCAACAATGGAGAAAAACTAAAACCTAGTATTGAATGCACTTATTTAGGAACAAAATTAGACCATTCAGGCGATAACACAGTGGAAATTAAAAATAGAATCGCACAAACAAAACAAGCAATA
The DNA here is from genome assembly GCA_030220185.1 of Diploptera punctata. Taxonomy (NCBI): domain Eukaryota; kingdom Metazoa; phylum Arthropoda; class Insecta; order Blattodea; family Blaberidae; genus Diploptera; species Diploptera punctata. The sequence continues at coordinate 686,973 of JASPKZ010007328.1, read as the reverse complement.
AATGCTTTAAACTCTGTTTAGTGGAGCAAAAATATTACAAAAAATAGAAAATTACAAATATATCAAACCATAATTCAGAGCATTTTAACATATGGTACTGAAGTCTGGCAAATTCCTACCAGGGAAATGAAAAGAATTTTAAGTACAGAAATGGATGTTTTAAGAAGATCAGCTAGAAAATCTAGAATGGATAGAATACGAAATAAAGAAATAAGGGAAATTATGGGTGTACAAGTGGAGCCGGACATCATAGACATCATACAAAGGAGGGATTGCAGTGGGATGGTCATGTCAAACGAATGCCAGAGCAAAGATTGCCAAAAATTGTTATGGAATGGATCCCAATGGAAAGGAGGAAGAGAGGAAGACCGAAGAAAACTTGGATAGAAGGGGTACAAGCAGCTATGAATATCAGAGGAATGGAGGAAGATCAATGGATGGATAGAGAGGAATGGCGTTTGGTTTCCGGAAGACGGCGGCAGCTGCCATGATACCGGATTATTATTATTATTATTATTATTATTATTATTATTATTATTATTATTATTAGTTAATAACTCTATCACATATCTCCAAACATACTCCTCTTTAGAGATGATCAAGTGGTTATTTTAAATACAGAAAAAACTCGCAAAATGCAGTATGGTCTCAAATAGTTCATCACTTCATGTAACACTATAGGTCTACATAAAATACCAACTTTTGTCAATCCATGGCAAGCAGCTTCTCGGGGCTAATGTCATAATTTATAATATCCTGGGTCAAGTATACATTTCCTATTGCCTTGGATGTAGTGTTTCATACCCGAATAGAGATTATCCAGAAACACTTGCTAGGTACTATAAAATTAACATAGTCTTTTAAAAAGTCCAGGAAACAGACTTAATTAAAATTGTATAATGTTATCGCCATACCTTTGTTGTTTTATACCTCGACATCCACCTGGAAAGTGAGATTAAAAGAAGCCTAAATGAGAATTTTAAGACCACTTGCTGGGTACCGTTCATAAACCATAACAAAAACCACGAAATTCGCGAATAGTTATGTAACAGGATTACTTAATAAACTATGACAGAATAAACATATTTTAATAATGGATAAATATCATGTACAGAGGAAAATTTATCATAAGTAATGCCACGAATGATTACGAATTTATCTACACTATTTAACTCATGCCCCAAATGGGACTCAATGGCCAATCACGTTTCAATGATTTCTGTTTTACAACCAATCATAGTCGTGTTTCACGAAATATTTATCAGTGTTATAATTACCATATTATAATAATACTACTTTATTTATTCTGGCAGAGTTAAGGCCATAAGGCCCTCTCTTCCACTCAACCAGCACAAATACAAATAAATATTTGACAAATATAGATATACACTATACTAATTATAAACAGTTTAAGATACAATAAAGGCTCCTCCTTTTTAATATTCTGAACAGGTCTGACCATTATTTTGCAGTGACTGAGCCTGTGAGAAATACGGCTACCAGTTTGTATATATAGTGCATGAATGTCAACACATGCCGCATACGGGAGTTAATATAAAAACATTTGTAGCAATTGATTATACCACCAAAAAAAGAAACCACTGTTTGCACTGTCTTGAATGTATTTTTTTCCCAGGTAAGAATCCAGAAAAATATAATTGTCATATTTACATCATACGACATCAGAAATGAATTAATATACAGTTTGATGTGTTTCATTTGTTCTCCACTAGAGAGCATTCTTACAATATTGCGTTCCTTTGGCAATAAATAGTATGATCTGGTTGCAGTGATAAACAAAAGAAGCAGATGAAGCGTACCTATCGCTTCTCATTTGTTTTCAAACATCGCCGTTTACATTAAATATATAAATATTTTAAAATAACTGTAGTTAAATAATGATTTGTGAGTAAACAGCTTAATTTTATTCGTTAAATAGTCCTAACAAATGCCACTCTTGATTTCCAAATTCTCTAGATAAGTTCACTCCTCACTTCATGAGTCGTGAATTTATCGATAATTTGGAAATCACTCGTGGCATTACTTATGACTATTTAACGAATAAATTTAGCAGTTTACTCACAATTCATTATTTTAATATAGTTACCGGTATTTTAAAATAATTATATATTAAATGTTAACGGCGATATTTGGGCGAAAAATCAGAAGTAAGTGGTTATGTTTCATTTGTTTATTCATTGTAATTCTATCTTATTATTTATTGTCAAACAGGATCACAATATGTACGAATGCACCCTAGTGGATACAAAAATGAAACACTTCAAACTGTATATTATAACCAACATTATAGGTTATTAATTAATTTTTTTAGTAAACATCTCAGTAGAATCATTATTTAAAACATAATTATTGAATACACAATTGTCAAATGTGTAGTCGAAGGTATCTTTTTATTATTTGCTATATCCAATATACTTGTTGGAGAGTCAGTCACTGCAAAATAATGCTCTGATCTGTTGAGAATATTAAAAATGAGAAGCTTTCTTTATTACAAAAGCAGGAGCTATAAAGAGAATTCGACAAAGAGCCAGATGAAACACGACTGTCATTGGTTGTAAAACAAAATAAATTGAAACGTGATAGGTCATTGACTCCCATTTGGGGCATGAGTTAAAAAGTCAATATAAACCCCCAGGAAAAGGAATTGTTTGACAACTAAAAAAGGATGGAGTGATCCATCCATAGTAATTCTGCTCGAAGGCAGGTCCTTCATTGCAATCATACCATTTTCATGCTATGCTTGCAGCTTTACTAGGGAATTGTGTAGGTGTGGTAGCTTCCCGTTGCTTTCCACACCGGTGAAGGATGATGGTGATGATGATAAGGATGATGATGGCCATATGATTTCGGGGACCGTTTGGGCCTTAAAGTTTTCCTGACATTTGTCTTACAGGTGAGGAAAAACCCCGATAAAAACCTCACCCAGAAAAACTGCCCCGGACCGGGCCCGCTGCGTGACAAGGCAGCACGCTTCCTCGAGACCACAGCGGTTGGCGATGGAGTGATGAGGTGTGATTAACCTTGTTCTCGGAACAGGCAAGTTTGCCTAAACCGTATATGAATTTTGTTGATATTATTTATTAAGAAATAAAACTTTATGAGTGTCCCCTAAAAATATAATAATATAACATTCCACTATAACATCTGCAAATAAAAAATAATTAAAAATTACCAATTTATACATAGCTACATTAAAAATTTATTTCGTATAATATAGAAACATTTACTGAAAATCTTATTTTTCGTAAAATAAGAACTCAGGAAGGATTGCGGTAACGGTGTGTTTGTCAGTACTAGGGATTAAGTATCATCAGTATATTTTACGGTCTCTTGATATCTTTTTAGTTGTCTTCCCAAATATATTCTTCCTCGGGGTGATAATTCAAAATCTGACGAGGGATGCGAGATTGATCCACATATTATTTTGGTAATTATGAATAAATGTAGGATACAGTTATTTGTGTTTTTTATCTACATGAGATTAGAGAAACTCGTGAAAAAGAGAACAGATTTTAGGAACCTATTGTTCACCGACTCTGAAAGTGGAGACAGGATATTGAGGATGTTGCAGATATCTTTACATTGACCTGAAGAGGTGTAATGAGAACGGGGTTCAATTAGATTCGTTTCACCTACTGAAAGGAAATTCCAGATTAGAAAGAAGAAGCTGTTTTAAGAAAATAAAAGTAATTTCCTTCGGCTGCATCTGATCTCAAATCTTGAGAGAAAATGATCAAAACAGTACAAAACTGAGCAATGAACAATAAAATTCGTAGTTCCAAATTAATTGATTATAATAATAATAACAATAATAATAATAATTAAAAATTATAGAATTTCTAGTAATATTCAAATAGTACCTTCTTTTATCTTGCTTAGGATGATATTAACACGAATTTCATGTTTCATTTTATAACATTAATTATCCTCTTCAGACTATGAAAATTTGTATGACTGTTCAATTAAATTAATTAAGATAATTTCTTTATTAAAATTTGGCGTGTGGTGCAGAATCACGATAATTAAAATGAAGAACAAGTAATAAATTAAATTCTGCAGAAATTGATTTTTGGAGGCGTTCAGCTGGAATTTCTAGAGGAGATGAAATAAGAAACGCTGCGATTAAACAAACTTCAATTGTGGATTTCATAGAAAAACATGTACTAATTAAATAGTATGGTCACGTAAAAATAATGACGGATTACAGATTCTCAAGAAGAACACTGGAATGGGTGGCACTTGGTTGAAGAACAGTACGGACAAAAATAATGTGAATCGATTGTGTTTTGAGCAGAATAAAGGAAAATGGATTGGACGATGAAGATTGGAAAGAGAGAGAGATGTAGAGGAGAATGACAGTAAATTAGATGGGCGCAGGAAGTTGTTGTGAAATATGCTAAAGTAATAAAATAATTTAATATACGATATAATATCGGAAATGTAGGTTATGACTTTACTATTTGTCTTCATATTTGTATTAAAGATCTAAGATAATATAATCAAAAATATGTCTATTATTTCTATGTATTAGAGAAGTTGCCTTCACTACTGCTTTGTGGACTTCTCTTCTCCCCACGTAACCCTGTGGACGGGGCCCTACCCAGGTACTACCCACTGGGCGAGTGGGACCTGGAGCTTACAAAAGGGCAGGGGCGCCTACTCCCTGGAGTGGACCTCTATGAAGGGTTCCAGTCCGAAATTCCAGTTCCCTGCCCTCCAGGAAGAGGGGTTTGGCTAGAGGCTGGTAACCTCTACTAGTAAAAAATAACCTACTCATAAACTTCAGCAGAAGAAAAGCCGGATTGAAACAACACATAGACAGAATGAATGAAGATAGATATCCAAAACAAATAACAGAGATGGGCTGAAGTCGGAACGGGTCAACAGACCTAATCCATAAATGCAGATGATGATGATGATGATGATGATTTCTATGTATTGTTAAATATGTAAATTAATTATATTATGAATTTTTAGTTTATCATCTTTATTATTATCAGCAATAAGGACTAAGATGGACTATTATGACCAACCATCATCTAATCATTCGACATTCAATTCCTCTGGCATCTGGGATGGCAATGCAGAATTGCTCAGGAAGCCTTGTTCAGGAAGTACTTGCTGATACGAGTTATCTTGAAGTGACATATGTCTGCTAGTGTATAATTTAGTCGAAGCTCTTTCATGATATTTTAATATCTTTCATACTCTCACTTAATCTAAGTAGTTATTCGACACAAGAACTTCATCTCAGTAGTAGTGATTCTACATTCATAAATCTTCCGTACAGCACCTCACTTGGATAGAATAGGACTGATCTCGCCAATGTGAAGGTATGCTGTTGAAACAGTGGTTGTTTCATGACTCGTTTATTTTGTCATCATTTATTAACATATTTTAATATGTTATCAATGTATTTAATCTTCATCTTCTTGATCCATATTTGGTTCGTCTTCCGGGCTTATAGGCCGGGGTCTGGTTGTCTTCATACTCGACGTTTCGTCTACTGCTGCGGTAGACCTCATCAGGAGATACTGCGTGCTCTCTGTGAACTCCTCAACAGTCGGCTGCAGACTGGCTGGTCGTTAGTTAGTTAGTTACTATGTAATGGAAATTGTGGCACTTCTTGAACTTCCTTTTTATATCCATCGAGGAAAACATCCATTTTTTGTGGAAGTCGTCCTCGACCAATGGGAATCGTTCAATCGTGAACTACGATTTCCGGCTATTCTTAGGGATTTCCAACCCTCTTTAGCCCTTGTGAATTAATTATATCGTCGTAGTTATTTAATAATTTGTCATTACGAACTTATTTGTTCGTATTCTCATTTATTATAATGTATATCCTCTGCCCACGATAACTAGCCGCAGTCCGGTGTCAAAGGTCCAGTGGTTGGACACACCAATCCCGCATTCAGTTTCTAGGTGAATTTCATTGAAGTTCTAGTTGTTTCACTTGATTCACTGAGCTGCCAACAGGAAGACCGCCACCACTACAGAAGCCGCCAGCCCTAAAGAGGGCAAGAGCGGGAAGTCAAATCGGCATTCCAATCAGAAACGGCTCTTTTCGGATTTAGCTGTTCTTATTTAACAATTTTGAATTTAGAATATTTATTGGACTTTGATGACTTTACTAGTGGATGCTAGGGGACCACTCCGGCATTTGCCTTAACATCAATGGAAACCACTAAAAACCTTAATAGAGTGGCTTGAATTTAATAAAATTGGAAACTGTCTCTCCATTTACAGCTAAACCCCGGGTGATGGGGGGGGGGTTTCTGCGCGGACCGAGTTTTGAGCTGTAGTGCCGTTTGCAGAAGTTTGCTTCATTGTCGTGTTATGCAGTGCTGGGATCCAAATTTTGTTTATCTTCATGGTTTCTTCTTTTTTGTTAAAAGGAATTTTTATGTTTATATATTTCAATGGCTTCTCTGTATAGTCTGGTGTAGTAATGTGATGTTTGTGATAATACCTGAGTATCTTCGAATCTTATAATATGTTGTTGGTTGTTCATCAAGTGTTCCGCTACGGCCGATTTTTCATTTTGTTTTAGTCTGCAGTGTCTCATGTGTTCTTGTAATCTTGTGTTGATCATTCTTTTTGTTGTACCGATGTACACCTCTCCACAACTGCACGGGATACGATATATACCGGCATGACTTAAAGGATCTCTAGTGTCTTTGGCTGGGCGCAGTATATTGCTGATTTTCATCTTCTTCTTCATTTTACGGGCTAGGCAATTTGCCTGTTCCGCCTCACAGTTGCTCTGTCCATTTTTTCACTGGCCTTCATACATTCCTTGAACTTCTTGGCTTGTTGTTAAATGCTGCTTTTGGTAAAATGTATTTAATAATAAATTATATTATAATTAATAATTAAGGACCGACTGTACAATTTTAACCACTTATGAGTAGGGCAATGGAATCTACGCCAAAACAAACGCTACATGTTAGGAACTATGCGGAGTACAGAGAGAGGTGGGGAGTAGTATGCGGCCCTGCATCCGAATACTATAAAACTGTATAATACTTTCAGGAGTAACATTCATTTCAGTTCTGTTGCACGTGTTACAGGTATTGGCGGACTTATAAAGTGTGCATTGTTTTGATTATGTTTGTTTCCCTGTGTTTGCTGGCATCGAGTGCTAGTTACTTTGTTGTACAATCGTAATTGTCTGCTGTATTGAACTTTTTTTTTGCAGCACCTGATCCCGTCTTGACGTTGTCCTTTGCTCCCGTCCCTTGATCATGTAAGTGTTGTTTACATTGTTTCTACAGTCAGGTCGTGTTGCACTTGATAGGTTCGGTGTAGGATGCTCTAGCCCTGTTTACGAATACGACATTCCTTGTTTCTGAGAACGAATTAACAATAACATGAGAAATTCGTGTATTTTTAAAGACTATTTAACTCATGCCCCAAATGGGAGTCAATGACCAATCACATTTCATTGATTTTTTATTTACAACCAATCACAGTCGTGTTTCGCCTGGAATTTATCAAACAAAGTTTATCAAATTAAAGAGAGCACCTCCTTTTTAACATTCTGAATAGATCATAGCATTATTTTGCAGTGACTGACTCCACAAGAAATACGGCTTCCAGATTGTATATATAGTGCATGAATGTCAGCTCATAGTGCATGCGAGACATAATATAAAAACATTTGTAACAATTGATTAAACCACAAAAAAAAACACTGTTTGCACTTTCTTAAACGAATTATTTTCCAGGAAATGGCGTTGTAGAAAAATACAATTGACATATTTACATCATAGGACATCAGAAATTAATTAATACCTTTATAGTAGTGGTAGTATTCAAATGTTCTGAAGCTCTTGATTTGTCATCATTCGCTTGTTAATACCAATAATGTTAAAATATATATGCAGTCAATATGCCCATTTCACCAATTAATGTTTTAAAATGGTCAACAAGTTTCTACAGCCAAGCTGTCATTCTCAAGACCAGATATTGACTCAGTCAATATCTGGTCTTGAGAATGACAGCTTGGCTGTAGAAACTTGTTGACCATTTTAAAACATTAATTGGTGAAATGGGCATATTGACTGCATATATATATTTTAATATTTTATCACCAAGAAGATCACTTGTGTTTTAAACCAATAATGTTGGTTATAAATTTCTCCACTAAGATGCATTCTTACAATATTGCGAACCTTTGGCAATAAATTATATGATCTGTTTGCAGTGATGAACAAAAGAAGCAAATTAAGCATTCCAATCGTTTCTCATTTGTTTTCAAACATCGCCGTTTACATTAAATATATAAATATTGTAAAATAACTTTAGTTAAATAATGATTTGTGAGTAAACAGCTTAATTTTATTCGTTAAATAGTCCTAACAAATGTCACTCTAGATTTCCAAATTCTCAAGATAAATTCACTCCTCACGAGAAATCACTCGTGGCTTTACTTATGATAATACTTAAAATATGTCACCAAATAACCACCATCTCGGAAATGAATAATAATATGTTTAAGTCGCATCCGCACTCAACCTCTGTACGTTTGTGGTTGAATTAGTTTGGAAGTTATAAAATTCTAAACTGTCGAAATTTGAAATGCTATGTGGGACTATATATAGGCTACAACATTAAAGAACAAAACAAGAAGGGACACTAGATTGAAATTTTACAAAACATTACAAAGTAAAATACAAATCGTAGAAGTGAACTTCCTTAGATGAATAAAAGGCTGCACAAGATTAGATCGGATAAAGAATAAAAAAGAACATAAGAACTGAATTATATATATATATATATATATATATATATATATATATATATATATGTATACATGTGAAACATGGACTCTTACTTTATGAGAGGAAAGGAGATTACAAGTATTTGAGAATAAAGTACTTAGGAAAAGAGAGATGAACAGACAGGTGAATGGAGAAGACTACATAACAATGAACTACATGGTCTTTATAGGAAGCCAGATATAATAAGAACAGTTAAGTCTCGTAGACTGCGATGGGCAGGACATGTTGCACGTATGGGGAATGAAAGACGTGCATGGAAGCTTCTTGTAGGAAAGCCAGAGGGAAAACGCCCAGTTGGTAGACCAAGAATGAGGTGGGAGAATAACATTAACTATGATTTGAAGGAAGTAGATTATACAGGGAATGATTGGAAAGCATTAGCACAGGACAGGGATGTATGGAGAGCTTATGTCCGTGCGGCCATGAACCTACGGGTTCGATAGTGCCAGTGAGTGAGTAAGTAAGTATATTCAATGAATGAAATGAGAGAATACAGAGATTGTTAGACATTTAGGAGGAGTGAAAGATGTACAAAACAACTGTGAGGCGGAACAGGCAGTTTGGCTAGCCCATAAAGTGAAGAAGAAGAAGAAGAAGAACAACAACAACAACAACAAAAATAAGAATAAGTAATAAAATTTTACGAGTATATCATATTAAATGACTTCTATAAACTAGGGATTAAGTTATTTGTCTCTGGTCCCGAGGGCCATGAGTTCAAACCGGCCGGTGTCGATTATTTTTTTTACGATGGAAAAATCGAAGGGAACAACAAATCCTCCGGTAGGGTATTTATACCGTGGATCCTGAAGATTTTCAACCTCTAAACTAAATTAGAGCCTCTAACCAAAGTTTAATCGGCCTTCTCCATCCAATAAATGTCTCAGATTCCTACTAGACGTCTCTTTGACTCGATGTACTAACCACATGTTACATGCTGCTTAAGTAACTCTCTTTCTCGCGCCGTAGCCGATTATATTAAGGCATGATTCTCTGCTGTAAAGTTACGGGACTTGCTCTAGTTCGAGTCCCTATGGGAAAACACCATTTTCTTATGAAATATCGCCTAGTATGCGACTGGTGCCCTCTTGCACCGTGACGGCTTCAAGTTAAAAAAACCGGCTTTAACGGCTAGAGGTCTCTATATTCACCCCTATATTTAGTTTTATTTATTTAGTCTGGCGGAGTTAAGGCCATATTGCCTTCTCTTCCAGTCACCAGAATACAACAATCTCAATATTATTAGATTATCTGACTAAATTGAAAAATAATACAAATAAAATCTAATAATACAATAAAACTAACAAAATAATTTATACAGAAAGGAAGAACAATTCCAGTCTACTATACGGGAAGGAAAAAAAAAAACCGTAGCCGAGCGGTTAAGGTAGGAAGCCTTGGCGCAGAGCTACGGGACTTGCGCTGGTTCGAGTCTCCATGGGGGAAGTAATTTTCTCATGGTATTTCGGCCAGTATGGGACCGGTGCCCACCCAGCATCGTGAGGCAATTGGGTAGCTACAATAAGTAGCGGCTCCAGGTTGAGGAACCAGCTATAACGGCTGGGGGACTCGACATGCTAACCACATGCCACCCCTACACTGGCTGTTGATCATCTACCTCTGTGATTGACACATGTGGATGTGAAGGGCCAGCAGCCGGCTGGTAAAAGGGCAACCGCTGAAAAGTGGAAAGACCCTCAATCGAATCGGAGAAATAATAAACAGTGATGAATTCATCTATCGCTTGGCTAAATGATCGTTAGCTCTGTAAATAGAAGTGGATGTGAAGCCAGCAGCCGGTTGGTAGAGCTAGGGAGTTCTAGACCTGTCGTACGTGGGTCAGTAGGAGTAGGAGGAGGAAATAGCTGTACGTGTAGACTAGACTATATCAGATTGATTTCTTCTCTGTTGGCTTTATTTTCAATGGAACACAGACGACATCTTGCTGCAAGAAATATGCTTTTTCTCTCTTTCTTTCTTTTTTTTTTCTTGTGAGGGTGTAGATTTTCTTCCTGCGAATGTTTATGACGTATACTAGGTAGAATCTGTGAATAGAGCCCACATGTTTTATGAGAGATTTATATAAGCTCGTACACAACATGTCTTTTGAGAGACGACAAAAGAGCACGAATGGAGGTTCATTTCATTGCTTTCTGTCAACTACACAAAGTACTAAATGTCTTGAATTCTTATTTTCAAAACTTGTTATGTTGGTATCTCTATAGAATTTAACTTCAATTTTTGGTAGAGTAAAAAAAAAAAGTCATGTGTAATTCACTAATATTTCTACCCATATCCGTTCTTACTTACTTACTCACTGGCACTATCGAACCCGTAGGTTCATGGCCGCGCGGACATAAGCTCTCCATACATCCCTATCCAGAGCTAATGCTTTCCAATCATTCCCTGTATAATCTACTTCCATCAAATCATAGTTAATGTTGTTCTCCCACCTCATTCTTGGTCTACCAACTGGACGTTTTCCCTCTGGCTTTCCTACAAGAAGCTTCCATGCACGTCTTTCATTCCCCATACGTGCAACATATCCTGCCATCGCAATCTACGAGACTTGACTGTTCTTATTATATCTGGCTTCCTATAAAGACCAAGTAGTTCATTGTTATGTAGTCCAAAAATTTTCCTAAGCACTTTATTCACAATTACTTGTAATCTCCATTCCTCCCTTAAAGTAGGAGTCCATGTTTCGCACCCATATAATATAACTGGTAGAATAATAGTTTTATATATTTTCAGCTTAACGTTTTTTGAAAGGAGTTGGGATATCAAAAGTCTCTGCAATGCATAATAGCACGCATTTCCAGAATTGAGCCTATGTTTAATTTCTTTGTGCATCTCATTCCTATTTGTGATTATTGTTCCTAGGTATTTGAATTCAGCCACTCCCTCAAAATTTCCCTCATTTGTCATTAGCTGTCCATTTCCATTATATACTGAATTTTTACCTGTGACCATATATTTAGTTTTACTGATATTTACTTCCAGTCCTAATTTCTTAGTGTTACTCAATAGTGTGTGCATGTTGGCCTTTAGTATCTCCTCGCTATCAGCCAATAATACTACATCATCAGCATAAACTAACAGCTTATTAATACCATTGAGTTGTAAGCCTTCCTCATTCTCTAAATATTTAATGGCATGCTCTAGTACAAAATTAAATAGTAGAGGAGATAGTGCATCTCCTTGCTTCAACCCATTCTGGATTTCAAAAGTGTCTGAAAACTGTTTGCCTACACGGACCCTACTCTTTGAGCCATTTAGACACATTCGTATAAGTCTAACAAACTTTTTAGGAATTCCGAACTCCAGCAGGATACTATATAACTTCTCCCTCTTAATTCATTCATACGCTTTTTTGAAGTCTACGTATAGTTGATGTACAGTATCATTATATTCCCACTTCTTTTCTAAAATCTGTCTTATACTGAAACCATAACCGTTCTACGTGTTTAAAAAATCTAAACTCCAGAATTTTATTAACTCATTAGAACTATTTTTTCCTACACCCCTAATTGAGCCTTATTGTACCAAATTGTTAACGTATATGCAATAAAAATATAATAAATAATAGTTTTAAAAAACTAAAAGAACACGCTTTATTAGAAAACTAAAAAATTAAAAATAATTTTAATTTCCAATACGCTTGGGATAAAATAAAGGGGTCAACAAAAAAATCATCTCCAACACATATAGAATAAAACTAGAGTTATCAACAAAAAGAAAATCATCTTACCATCAAAAGCGTGGGGTGCTCTATATCAATTAATATATTTGATAATAAACAGATATTGGTAAAAGTAAGCTCTCTAAGAAGAAAACGTAAAAATCATAAAAAGCACCCCACGCTCTTGATGGTAAAATTATTTTCTTCTTGTTGATAACTCTAATTTTATTCTATATGCGTTGGAGATGATTTTTTTGTTGACCACTTTATTTTATCCCAAGCGTATTGGAAATTAAAATTATTTTTAATTTTTTAGTTTTCTAATAAAGCGTGTTCTTTTAGTTTTTTAAAACTATTATTTATTTTTTTATTTTTTAGTTTTAATATTTTACAGAATAAGATAAACATGTAAATATCTTTAAATTCGATACTATTGTAGTATGAGCTAAAAAAAACCCTCCCAGCCGGATTTGAACCAGCGACGTATGGAATACTGAAATTATATGGTTATAAAAGATTCCGGGCTATGTGGCCGTGGTCTATAATTGGCGTTTCTTCCAGACGTTTCTCCCTCAACTGCGGAGGGCATCTTCAGTGGCGAGCGCTTACAGCTGTTGTTACCCTGTCGTAGACTCGACTGCGAATCAGTCGAGTCAACGACAAGGTAACAACAGCTGTAAGCGCTCGCCACTGAAGATGCCCTCCGCAGTTGAGGGAGAAACGTCTGGAAGAAACGCCAGTTATAGACCACGGCCACATAGCCCGGAATCTTTTATAACCATGATTACCGGCCGTGAAAGCCTGCATTCCACTACTGAAATTATATACCACTAAGAGTTCACTGCTCTACCAACTGAGCTCTTACGACGATTGACTAAAAAGTCGACAAGTCCGCAACCTATTATACCAGTTTTAATCTTTTTGATTTTCTGATGATTATGGCCAGGATTTTAGAAACTAAATATGAAATTATTGTATTGTCACAGGTCCTCTATAAGTATACAAAGTTTCAAGTCGATCCAATATTTCTAAGTGGGTGAAAATCGCGTTGAAAGATTCTGTTACATTGATACAAAAACACTTTTTTTGATTTTCTAATGATTATGGCCAGGATTTTAGAAAATAAATATGAAATTATTGTATTGTCACGGGTCCTCTACAAGTATACAAAGTTTCAAGTCGATCCAATGATTTTAAGTGGGTGAAAATCGCGTTGAAATATTCCGTTACATAGATAGATAGATAGATAGATAGATACAGCTCAAGCTAATATAAAGCGGGTAAAAATACTAGCTATTTGCCCTATCTTCTTGGCAACAATCAGCTAGTGGCCTCGAAAACCATGGATTCGACATTTTTCTCGGTCCGCAGTATTGTCTTAGGTAGAAACATGCCTGCTTCTTGACTAGCGGCCCCGAGTTCGATACCCGGCGGGTTGAACATTTTAATTCTTAATTTAGTTAATTTAAATAAAAAATAATCTAATGTGTGACACTATTAAAAGAACCCTTAAAATCCATCTTTGGATGTGTTAACTCCAATTGGTTTTACATCTCTCATTTTGTTTCACTTAAATTATGTGTTAAAATTCCCCATGCATGCTTCGTTATTGTCCAAAACGGAAGATATCTCTTGGTCGTCCAAGGAAGCGTCAGCGAGACCCTAACAGGCCTGATGAAGAAGAAGATTTATTTTGTAGTTAATTTCTTATATTTTCGCTTCTTTGATAATCGCTTCAGGAATATTAATAGCAATACTTAGGAAACTCATGTCTGAAGTTTAATTTTGTTTTTGTTTATCAGATTTTGTTCACGGTTAGGCCTATATCTCGGACCCATATGTCAATGTAGGAACTGCTGCTGTTCTATATTTTAATTATATTTATTTTGTTGCCTTTTTCTTAGATTTCTTTTAATTGTGCCACAAATCCGTCGAAATTTCCCAAACGTAGTTTTCATATGTGTATTTCGTGAATACGCTAATGCATATCCCATATAATTAAAATCTATTAATTAAATAAAAATGAAACGTAGTTTTATTTGATTTTCATATTTATTATATAATTCAGTGACAGCTGTTTCGGTACACTGTACCTTCTTCAGACATGTTAACAAATTATGAATTGTGTTCCAACTGATCTAAGCAACAATACAACAATATTTATTTAAATTTTTTAATTTAACAAAGGGGATTCATTCAAATCAAGTTGAGAATTTAAGTTTTTTACTACTTTTAAATTTATTAATTTCTACAGCCTCCAAAAGATCTAACTTCTTACCCTTATCACAAATATGTAACATTTCAAAATTTCGATCGAAACAATGATTAAATTGGAATAGGTGGTTAGCATATTTTGCTAATTTTGCTATTCCAATTTAATCATTGTTTCGATCCAAATTATGAAATTTTACATATTTGTGATAAGGGTCAGAAGTTAGATCTTTTGGAGGCTGTAGAAATTAATAAATTTAAAAGTAGTAAAAAACTGTTAAATTCTCAACTTGATTTGAATGAATCCCCTTTGGTAAATTAAAAAAAATTAAATAAATATTGTTGTATTGTTGCTTATATAAGTTGGAACACAATTCATAATTTGTTAACATGTCTGAAGAAGGTACAGTGTACCGAAACAGCTGTCACTGAATTATATAATAAATATGAAAATCAAATAAAACTACGTTTTATTTTTATTTAATTAATAAATATGGATTTTCATCAAGTAAACACCAACTCAATTGATTAATTAAAATCTGTTCTTGTTCAGTTTTTATTTATCCGTTTACCATGTTTTTTTTGTTGGGTTGCAAAAAAAATACATAGTTTTCGTTTTTTGGGTTGATATATTTAAATTATAACCCTGAATCAATTTTCATAATTTAATCGCTTTTTAATATAACTCATTTTCTGAAGAAAGTGCGATGACCTGGTCGTCTGCAAATAAAATGCAGTTAATTTTCGCTTTATTCACAATAAAATGATTTCTAAAATAAACTGTCATGTACACATGTCATCGTTCAAATGTATTGAAAGTAATGGCGAGAAGGCGGCTTGTCTAACTCAATTGCTGATTCAAATAAATTCTTTTCCAGGACTATTTTCTTTACTATTCGCATTTTTGTATTGTGATATAAACTTCCTATTACATGTATTATATTATTTAGATATTCATTGTTTTTTAATGCTTCCAATAACTTTGAACTTATGACTATAAATAAATAATAGTTTTAAAAAATTAAAACAACACGCTTTATTAGAAAACCGAACTAAAAAAAAGGAAAATTAATTTTAATTTTCAACACGCTTGGGATAAATAATTTTACCATCAAAAGCGCGGGGTGCTCTTTATCAATTAATATATTTGGTAATAAGCAGATATTAGTAAAAGTAAAGTCTCTAAGAAGAAAATGTAAAAATCATAAAAAGCACCCCACGCTTTTGATGGTAAAATTATTTATCCCAAGCGTGTTGAAAATTAAAATTATTTTTCTTTTTTTTTTTTAGTTCGGTTTTCTGATAAAGCGTGTTTTAATTTTTTAAAACTATTATTTATTTTTTACATTTTTACGTTTTTTATTTTCTGATGATTCTGGCCAGGATTTTAGAAACCAAATATGGAATTATTGTATTGTCACGGGTCCTTCACACGTATACAAAGTTTCAAGTCGAACCAATGTTTCTAAGTGCGTGAAAATCGTGTTAAAAAATTCCGTTACATGGAAACAAAGACACTTTTTTTTATTTTCTGATGATTCTGGCCATGATTTTAGAAACAAAATATGGAATTATTGTATTGTCACGGGTCTTTTACAAGTATACAAAGTTAGTTTCAAGTCGATCCAATGATTTTAAGTGGCTGAAAATCGCGTTGAAAAATTCCGTTACATAGATAGATAGATACAGGTCAAGCTAATGTAAAGCGTGTAATAATATATTACGATGCGTGGTTGGAAAGTGGAAAGCGAGGAAATGTTTAAAACCCGAGCGATAGCGAGGTTTTTAATTTAGGAGATTCTGTAAAACTCTTCACAAAAGTGCGTTGTATACTACTTTTTACGCGGTGGTGTTTTCAAAAGTCCCGCGCCGTAGCCGAGCGGTTAAGGTAGGAAGCCTTGGCGCAGAGCTACGGGACTTGCGCTGGTTCGAGTCCCCATGGGTGAAGAAATTTTCTCATGGTATTTCGGCCAGTATGGGACCGGTGCCCACCCAGCATCTTGAGGCAATTCTGTAGCTACAATAAGTAGCGGCTCCAGGTTGAGGAAACAGCTATAACGGCTGGGGGACTCGACATGCTAACCACATGTCACCCCTACACTGGCTGTTGATCATCTACCTCTGTGATTGACACATGTGGATGCGAAGGGCCAGCAGCCGGCTGGTAAAAGGGCAACCGCTGAAAAGTGGAAAGACCCTCAATCGGAATCGGTGTTTTCAAAATAATAAAGAACAATAAAATAGTAACATTTTATTGAAAATTGCGTCCATTATAAATAACTGACTAACGTTAACAGTGTGGCAATTTTTATTAGTTGAGACTACAGCAGGCCGTGATACCAATCGATGGCGGCAAGCACGTATATATTGTTTTATATTGTTTCAATAAAGTTCAGTTCATTTAAAATGCAGTGATTTATTTCGAATAACGTATATTAACACTACCTTTTAGATGTATTTTTACACGCTTTATATTGGCTTGACCTGTGTCTATCTACCTATGTAACGGAATCTTTAACGCGATTTTCACCCACTTAGAAATATTGGATCGGCGTGAAACTTTGTATACTTGTAAAAGACCCGTGACCATTCAATATTTTCATATTTGATTGTAAAATCCTGGCCAGAACCGTCAGAAAATAAAAAAGTGTCTTTGTATCTGTGTAACGGAATCTTTGAACACGATTTTCACCCACTTAGAAACATTGGATCGACTTGAAACTTTGTATACTTGTAAAGGACCCGTGGCAATAAAATAACTTCATATTTTGTTTCTAAAATCCTGACCAGAATCATCAGAAAATCAAAAAAAAAAAATGAAAACTGGTATAAAAGGTTGCGGACTTGTCGACGTTTTGGTCAATCGTTGTAAGAGCTCAGTTGGTAGAGCGGTGAACTCTAGTGGTATATATTTTCATTAATCCATACGTCGCTGGTTCAAATCCGGCTCGGAGGATTTTTTAGAAGAGAATTACTTTTATCTCATACTACAATGATATCGAATTTAAAGATATTTACATTTTTATCTTATTCTGCAAAATATTAAAACTAAAAAAAAAATAATAGTATTAAAAATCTAAAACAACACGCTTTATTAGAAAACCGAATTAAAAATGAAAAATAATTTTAATTTCCGACACGCTTCGGATAAAATTAAAGTGGTGAACAAAAAAATCATCTCCAACACATATAAAATAAAACTAGAATTATCAAAAAAAAATACCATCAAAAGCGAGGGGTGCTTTTTATGATTTTTACATTTTCTTCTTAGAGACTTTACTTTTACTAATATCTGTATATTATCAAATATATCAATTGATATAGAGCTCCCCGCGCTTTTGATGGTAAAATTATTTTCTTTTTGTTGATAACTCTAGTTTTATTCTATATGTGTTGGAGATGATTTTTTTGTTGACCACTTTAATTTTATCCCAAGCGTGTTGGAAATTAAAATTATTTTTATTTTTAGTTCGATTTTCTAATAAAGCGTGTTGTTTTAGTTTTTTAAAACTATTATTTATTGTATCTTCTTTTTCTTCTTCTTCTTTCTTTCATGTGATAGACCTAGTGGTCTGTTACGGTCTCAATCCAACGTTTGAAGGGTCTGCCCAAAGATCTCTTGCCTGGTGGCTGGTAATTTAAGATCTGACGTGGTATTCTTGTTCTGCTCATTCTTCGTACGTGAGATTCCCAGTTGTTCCTGTATTTTTGTACATATTCCATGACTGATTCTGTTTGTAATTCTTTGGAATGTCAGAATTCCTTTTATGGTCTGTCCTCGAATAGCCCGCAATACGTCACATAAATTTCATTTCTGCCGCAGTTAGTCTTTGTTCATCTACACTGCGAATTGTATAACTTATACATTTTATCTAGTAAGTACATAAAGGACAGTGGTTTTACTTCCCACACGCGTTTTGTATTATGTAATATTACAGGATAATTGTTTTATTATAGTATAGTTAATTAGGTTGGCAGCCCCGAAATGTAGGATGTTGAACTTCATTCACGGTCGTCATTACTGTAAGTACGACAAAACGCGCTATCGCGCAGAAAAAAAAAGTGTTTTAATAATCGTTAAATAATATGCGTCTCAAGTTTACACTGTTTTATTTTTTCATCAGTTATTTAGTGAAATACGTAGTTCACTTTTGTCCTCAATGCAATTAATTAAGATTGCAATTTAGATATATTACAATAGAAATTTTGATGATTTTCTGTATTTGTTTTATTTGAAGTTAAGATTTATTTCTTTTACATTTATCTGTATGACCTTTTCAGAACTGATGTTGTTCAATATTAATAATATTCTCTGATATAGTTTCAATGCATTTAGGTAATATCTTAGCATAAATAATACTACAAGTTCCTCAAAGGATTTTCCTCTATAATTGAGACTTTTCTCTTCACCTGTTTCATTATCCAATGTGGCCTGTTCCGGTCTCAAAGATGCATTTTCCATGCAGCGCTTTTCTGTACGTCCCAGCGACCTTTAACCTTGAGGCTAGTAACGAATCATAGCTATGGAAATCTGTGAGATGGCATTCGTTGAAGATATTTTCAAGTCTCTATTCCCCATTTTATAATACTGCAATGACAATACGTAGCTTCGCTCTATTTTCAAGGGACATGACCAGAATTCAACAAATGTTAACTAAATTCAATATTATATACAAAGAAGTTAGAGGTCAATATTTTTATTAGTTCAATATTAATTTTTTTGGAATTTTTGTTTTTAGTTAGAATATAATAGAGATATAATTTTTAATTAAAAAATATATATTCTACTCTGGCATTGAATCCGTATTCTACTATAAGGATTACATGAGTAATAAACACGTAACGTCACTATTAAAACAATATAATCCGGTTGAATTATGGTACTTGTGAGTGTTAATGAGTGAAATGAAATAGCCCTGCTTATCACTGGAATCCATAATTTAATAATCATTCGCGAGTGTGGTATTATTAGCTGAAATTCACACACACACATTCTAATATCTTAATTAATGGGCGAGCTGGCCATTTCTAGGAACACACCTCGGTACTGCAATTGTTAAATCCTAAATCATTTCAATAGTGTGGTATATATTTTGTTTGTGGGTTAGAAGTTGTCCCGCGCCGTAGCCGAGCGGATAAGGTAGGAAGCCTTGGCGCAGAGCTATGGGACTTGCGCTGGTTCAAGTCTCCATGGGGGAAGAAATTTTCTCATGGTATTTCGGCCAGTATGGGACCGGTGCCGACCCAGCATCGTGAGGGAATTGGGTAGCTACAATAAGTAGTGGCTCCAGGTTGAGGAACCAGCTATAACGGCTGGGGGACTCGACATGCTAACCACATGTCACCCCTACACTGGCTGCTGATCATCTACCTCTGTGATTGACACATGTGGATGTGAAGGGCCAGCAGCCGGCTGGTAAAAGGGCAACCGCTGAAAAGTGGAAAGACCCTCAATCGGAAATGACAATACGTAGCTTCGCTCTATTTTCCAGGGACATGACCGGAATTCAACAAATGTTAACTAAATTCAATATTATATACAAAGACGTTAGAGGTCAATATTTTTATTAGTTCAATATTTATTTGTTTGAATTTTTGTTTTTAGTTAGAATATAATAGAGATATAATTTTTAATTTAAAAAAATATATTCTACTCTGGCATTGAATCCGTATTCTACTATAAGGATTACATGAGTAATAAACGTAACGTCACTATTAAAACAATATAATCCGGTTGAATTGTGGTACTTGTGAGTGTTAATGAGTGAAATGAAATAGCCCTGCTTATCGCTGGAATCCATAATTTAATATTCATTCGCGAGTGTGGTATTATGAACTGAATTTCACACACACATTCTAATATCTTAATTAATGGGCGAGCTGGCCATTTCTAGGAACATATTTGTCCTGTTTAATATGACTATTATTGTAATTTTTTTGTATTCATATGTAACATATGTTTGTCCTGTTTAATATGACTATTATAGTATTTTTTTTGTATTCATATGTAACATATGCTTGTTCTGGTGAGTGGAAGAGAAGGCCACATGGCCTTAACTCCACCAGGCTAAATAAAATCTATTCTATTATATTTCGGTACTGCAATTGTTAAATCCAAAATCATTTCAATAGTGTGGTATTTATTCTGTTTGTGGGGTAGAAGTTTCCAACGTACAGCACAATTATATTTGAACTCTATTATTTCACTTAACGTTTTTAGTCCGTTAAACTGTAATACAAAAACATAATTTTACCCTAAAAGTATTCGTATCAATGACAGATTAAGGGCCGCATGCAAATACATTAGCCTCTACTCAAATTACTTCCAATCACTGGTGAGCTGACTCTCCGTGAGCAAGTGCTGAGATAGAATTAATGGCCGACTTACCGGTCATGCATGAAAGTCGACGTTTTCGTAATATTGGCAACGAATTACCAAGAATTCTCAGCGATAAAACCACTTCCGTTATTTTCGTCTGCTATAGAGGAACGCATTTATGCTTGCATCCCGCAAATAATACCGTATACAAACACGTCTGCGACACGCAATATTACGCCGATTCTCCTGTTCTTCCAGTTGAATTCTTTGGTAGACTCTATCAAATTCCTCTTCTCCGCGTATACCGAAAACATAATCGAAGTCTTCAAGGTCCGACATCTTGGATAAAGCGGCAAGGTTTCAAACTACATCGGTTACCTTCGGGATTCTCACGATAAGTTTCTATCTTGAGCTATGATCTTAAGTTACCTCGTCAGGTAGCTTACAATTATTATTGCATGAATAGATTTCTGAGTAAGCAAAATGTATTAGGATAAAACCTTCTCAGCAGAGAACGCCTTTTACGGTCTAATGCGTTTATAAATTCGACCATAAATGACCAACGCAGAAGTACAAGAATTTGGTAGGTGAGATAGAAATCAGAACTTTACAGGTCAGCACAAAAATAGCTAACAAAGAAACGTTGTTACACGATCATTGTAGACGATGCCAATATATCAACAAAAAACATAATTTGCAGTTAAATTTGTAACAGTTTGTTTTGATGAAGTTACGGTTGCAATATTAGTAAATGTAGTGTGTCAAGCCAGACATGAGTATTCGGCGAAGTTAAAACAGTTAAAAAAAATATGAATTAGCCGTCCTAATGCCTTTTTAAAACTGAACACTAGTTTGTGACAAAATACGTATTGATTTGCTGGTAACATTACGAAGAAATGAAGCTAACTTTTATAGCGCAAACAACAAAGCCTTTGTGTTGGTAAGCCATACTTTGGCTATGGAAGCATCGCGGTCACAGCAGCTCGTTTAAGCTACACGAGTACATAAAGTCGTAGAGTTAGTGCTTGTAAACAAAAATGAAAGTGCTTCAAGGTAATATCCGTCACAGCGGATGATTTGCAAACTAATGCCGTGTCATCCCGCATGCACTCGGTTCACGTAAGTCTGTGACGTCGAGAGTGCAGTACAATTACTCTAAATAAGCTCAGTAAGTGCTTCATTTGCTATTTCTTCCTGACTGTATATGGTTAGTGCCTAAGTCCGTGCGAAGCAGCAAGAATGCTGCTATGACTGGAGGTAAACGTTCCCGCCGTGTCGTATAATAATTAATAACGAAGAACGTAATGTTGTGGATACTCAGAGGGGCAGAAACAGATAGAAGGGACAAAACAAAAAGGAAATTAGAAAATTTAAGATACAAGCAAGTGTGGAACACAGAAATTCTAAAGAAAATGTTGTTCTATGTATTTGTTTGCTAAATTGTAACAGGCTTGTGTCATTTTTTCGTGTAATATGAAACCTCCTGCGTCTGGGGATATATTTATACATGAAGTTGAAACATCTACAACCAGGAGATTGGATGGATCGACAAAATTAGCTATTAGGAATCGGACGATGTCAAAGACATTAATCAACCGTTGATCTATTTATCTATGAACACAACTCTATAATTAGGTAAATTGTTCTGTGTGTTTTGGATGTGTACTTACTCACTTACTCACTGGCACTATCAAACACGTAGGTTCATGGCCGCGCGGACATAAGCTCTCCATACATCCCTATCCTGAGCTAATGCTTTCCAATCATTCCCCGTATAATCTACATCCCTCAAATCATAGTTAATGTTGATCTCCCGCCTCATTATTGGTCTACCAATTGAGCGTTTTCCATCTGGCTTTTCTACAAGAAGCTTCCATGCACGTCTTTCATTCCCCATACGTGCAACATGACCTGCCCATCGCAGTCTACGAGACTTAACTGTTCTTATTATATCTGGCTTCCTATAAAGACCATGTAGTTCATTGTTATGTAGTCTTCTCCATTCTCCTGTCTGTTCATCTCTCTTTGGTCCAAAAATTTTCCTAAGAACTTTATTCTCAAATACTCGTTATCTCCTTTTCTCCCTTAAAGTAAGAGTCCATGTTTCGCACCCATATAATATAACTGGTAGAATAATAGTTTTATATATTTTCGGCTTTACGTTTTTTGAAAGGAGTTGGGACATCAAAAGTCTCTGCAATGCATAATAGCACGCATTTCCAGAATTGAGCCTATGTTTAATTTCTTTGTGCATATCATTCCTATTTGTGATTATTGTTCCTAGGTATTTGAATTCAGCCACTTCCTCATAATTTCCCTCATTTTTCATTAGCTGTCCATTTCCATTATATACTGAATTCCTACGTGTGACCATATATTTAGTTTTACTGATATTTACTTCCAGTCCCAATTTCTTAGTGTTGCTCAATAGTGTGTGCGTGTTGGCATGTGTGCCTATATAAATGTAATTGTAGTATAATGTTATAATATTCAAGTATATTCTTTATCCGGTAATAACATAAGTGCTTTATAATTTCATAATTTCATTTAATACATTCTATAAAATCAATAACATTTTCAAATTACGTGTATGTAGCTTCAGTTATTGCACGACAAAGTAAAATACACATTCCAAGTTCTTGCATGTAGTAGTAATAGGATGAAGTGTGGCATTTTTGCCCCTTAAAACAAATGTTTTTTTATAACCAGGTTTTATTTATTATTCAATTTTATTTAGCGTGATGGAATTAAGGCCATGTGGCTTTCTCTTACACTCATCAGGGCAAACATCTGTACATTAAAATACTGAAATTACATTATATGAGATATTAAAAGATCATCATCATCATCATAGTACATTCACGAATTTAGGCCATTTGTTGACCTGTTTCGGCCTCAAGAGAAACACCATCCAGAAGTCTTTTGAGTGGACGTACTGGTCTTCTTCTTCCTGCAGGTTGATATCTCAACATTTGTTTGGGAATTCTGTGATCTTCCATTCGATGAACATGTTGCATCCATCTTGACTTATAATCAGAAATTTTGTTTTCTAAAGATTCCATGTGTAATTCTTCTAAGATGTCTTCATTTTTTTTTGTGATCTAGTAGTGTGTGTCCTGCAGTCCTCCGAAGATATCTCATTTCAGCAGATCTAAGTCTCTGTATATCATTCTGATTCAACGTCCATACTTCGCTACCATACAAAAGAGTTGGAAGAGCCAGTGTTTTATACACTTTCGGTCTTGAATGCTTTTGGACTAACTGTGGCTTGAAGATAGAATTTATTAACCCTAAAAATTCTTAAAAATTTATATATTTTTGCATTTATATCCTTTTCTTCTTCATATGAGATATTGCATCCTAGATATGTAAAATTATTCACCTGCTCCAAAATTTTATTGTCCAGTATAATTTTACTTCTGACAGGATCTACACCTTGAAATGCCATAATTTTTTTTTTCTGTAGATATCTTTAATCCATATTCTTCTGTAATTTTGTTAAGTTCATACAGACCTTTCTGTAGATTATCTTCGGAATTTGCTATTATTATTTGGTCATCTGCAAACAATATGGTGTTTAATTTTCTGTTTTCTAATATTCTTATTCCAAATTTATATTTTTTGTTCCAGCAACATATTACTTCATTGATATACATTGCAAATTGTGTTGGGGATAGGGGGCAGCCTTGTCTTACACAACGATTTATAATTCCTTCTTTAGAAAATCTGTTATTTAATTTAATCTTTATGGTGTTGTCTTTGTAAATATTTTGTATGTTCTGCCGAAGTAAATTTAGTATATTTCTGTCTTCTAATATATTTAAGAGTTTTGATCTCTTGATTGTGTCGAATGATATTAAAAGATTACCTGTTCAATAATAAAAGTATGATCTAAAACATAGGTAATAAAGTTGATAATTTAAATTAAAACCCATAAAATAAAATGTATACGAAGGAAGAATAGCACCATCTACTATACATGAAGACTACAAGGAAAATAATAAAATGTAATGAATTAATCTATATAAAGTATAAAGTAAAGTAGTCCCACTACAATAATCTGCAGCATAAAAATTTAAACTATGAGTTAGGAATTTTTATACACACTGTCCTTTACAATCAAAATTCAATTCATGGAATTCTCAGCTAACAACAATAAATATGAGATTCGGTTTCTATTATCCCAAAGTAAACATTTCTGAAACTTTGTCAATAACCATTAAGCATTCGAAGCATTTAGGAAAAGTCGATATCGTTCCAGGAGTTTCACCACCAGAACAGAATAGATGTTCGTTAAATGTTCCTTTACAAGTTTAGATAGAAGAAATTTATTGAATTTTCTAAGCAGGAGATATGTAGTTTTATTTCAACAGATCAGTTATAGGAGTAGATACTGTCCATATTCGAAAACACATTATTGAGTAAAAATTCTCAGATATTTACACGTCAAATACTTACTTACTTACTTAATCACTGGCATTATCGAACCCGTAGGTTCATGGCCGCGCAGACATAAGCTGTCCATACATCCCTATCCTGAGCTAATGCTTTCCAATCATTCCCTGTATAATCTACTTCCCTCAAATCATAGTTAATGTTGTTCTCCCACCTCATTCTTGGTCTACCAACTGGGCGTTTTCCCTCTGGCTTTCCTACAAGAAGCTTCCTTGCACGTCTTTCATTCCCCATACGTGCAACATGTCCTGCCCATCGCAGTCTACGAGACTTAACTGTTCTTATTATATCTGGCTTCCTATAAAGACCATGTAGTTCATTGTTATGTAGTCTTCTCCATTCACCTGTCTGCTTATCTCTCTTTGGTCCAAAAATTTTCCTAAGAACTTTATTCTCAAATACTCGTAATCTCCTTTCCTTCCTTAAAGTAAGGATCCATGTTTCGCACCCATATAATATAACTGGTAGAATAATAGTTTTATATATTTTCAGTTTAACGTTTTTTGAAAGGAGTTGGGACATCAAAAGTCTCTGCAATATATAATAGCATGAATTTCCAGAATTGAGCCTATGTTTAATTTCTTTGTGCATCTCATTCCTATTTGTGATTATTGTTCCTAGGTATTTGAATTCGGCCACTTCCTCAAAATTTCCCTCATTTGTCATTAGCTGTCCATTTCCATTATATACTGAATTTCTACGTCTGACCATATATTTAGTTTTACTGATATTTACTTCCAGTCCCAATTTCTTAGTGTTATTCAATAGTGTGTGCGTGTTGGCCTTTAGTACCTCCTCGCTATCGGCCAGTAGTACTACATCATCAGCATAAACCAACAGCTTATTAATACCATTCAGTTGTAAGCCTTCCTCATTCTCTAAAGAGTTAATGGTATGCTCTAGTACAAAATTAAATAGTAGAGGAGATAGTGCATCTGCTTGCTTCAACCCATTCTGGATTTCAAAAGTGTCTGAAAACTATTTGCCTACACGCACCCTACTCTTTGAGCCATTTATACACATTCGTATAAGTCTAACTAACTTTATATTATTTTTTTTAAATTTCATATACAGTTCTAATGTCGTCTGGTAAGTTATTGAGAAGGTAATTTGAAAATTGTGGAATGCAGGCTCTCTCGGCCGGTAATCATGGTATTAAAAGATTCCGGGCTATGTGGCCGTGGTCTATAACTGGCGTTTCTTCCAGACGTTTGTTCTTCTTCTCCAGACGTTTTGTTTTCCCTCAACTGCGGAGGGCATTGCTTCAGTGGCGAGCTGTTGTTACCCAATCGTAGACTCGACTGCGACATTCGACAGGGTAACAACAGCTCGCCACTGAAGATGCCCTCCGCAGTTGAGGGAGAAACGTCTGGAAGAAACGCCAGTTATAGACCACGGCCACATAGCCCGGGATCTTTTAATACCATAATTTGAAAATGTTATTTACCATTAGGGACGAGATGGAGAATGCAGAAAATGCAATCAGTGAACACGTAATCTACAATTCACTTGTCCAATTGTCACTTTCGTGACTAATCATGTATGCTTGGTTTATAACAAAATTGATTGACAAAATATTTAAAAGAAAAACTCTAGATTTATTCAGAGCCGTATATCTGGGTGTTATTTACTTGAATTCCATGAATTGAATTTTGATTGTGAAGTACAGTGTGCATAAAAATTCCTAACTCATAGTTTAAATTATTACGCTGCAGATTATTGTAATTTCTTTACACTAGGGTAAATATAGGCAATTTTATGACAATTTAATTCGTCATACAGTTTTAAACTTATATATATATTTACATATATAATATTTTTTTGACATTGAGAAATGCAAGCTTAATATGATATAAGAAAAATAAATGCCCGAACGGGATTTGAACCCGGACCTCTGGGTTGGCACCCCAGCGTGCTACCCATTACCCCACCAGGCAAATCCAATTCAAACATTTATCCTTATATATATATATATATATATATATATATATATATATATATATATATATTATATTTTCCACCTAGTAGCTGACTATTGAAGACCGAGGTCTCGCGGTATCTAGTAATAATGGAGAATATATGTGATATATATATATATATATATATATATATATCCATCCATCCATAGTAATTCTGCCCGAAGGCAGGTCCTTCACTGCAATCATAGCATTTCCATGCTATGCTTGCAGCTTTACTAGGGAATTGTGTAGGTGTGGTAGCTTCCCGTTGCTTTCCACACCGATGAAGGATGATAATGATAATGGTAAGGATGATAATGATGATAATGATAAGGATGATGGCCATATGATTTCTGGGACCGTTTGGGCCTTAAAGTTTTCCTGACATTTGTCTTACAGGTGAGGAAAAACCCCGATAATAACTTCACCCAGAAAAACTGCCCCGACCGGGGATCGAACCCGGGCCCGCTGCGTGACAAGGCAGCACGCTACCTCGAGACCACAGAGGTGGACTATTTATAATATATTCTCTTTAATTTGCTTACTTGTTATAGGCAACTACTAGATGGCAGTGAAGACCGAGTTCTCGCGACATCTAGTAATAATGGAGAATATAATACATATATAAGAAAAATAAGTGTTTGAATTGGATTCGCCTGGTAGTGTAATGGATATCACGCTGAGGTACAGACTCAGAGATCCGGGTTCGAATCCCGTCCAGGCATTTATTTTTCTTATCATACCATATTAAGCTTGCATTGCTCAATGTTAAACATTTAATTATAACATCGATAAAGCGTCACTGCTATAAAGTAAAATAAATGTTCTCTTTAATTTGCTTACTTGTTATAGTCAGCTACTAGATGGCAGTGAAGATAGTGTTCTCGCGACATCTAGTAATAATGGAGAGTATAATACATATATAAGAAAAATAAGTGTTTGAATTGGATTCGCCTGGTAGTGTAATGGATATCACGCTGAGGTACAGACTCAGAGATCCGGGTTCGAATCCCGTCCAGGCATTTATTTTTCTTATCATACCATATTAAGCTTGCATTGCTCAATGTTAAACATTTAATTATAACATCGATAAAGCGTCACTGCTATAAAGTAAAATAAATATTCTCTTTAATTTGCTTACTTGTTATAGTCAGCTACTAGATGGCAGTGAAGACCGAGTTCTCGCGACATCTAGTAATAATGGAGAATATAATACATATATAAGAAAAATAAGTGTTTGAATTGGATTCGCCTGGTAGTGTAATGGATATCACGCTGAGGTACAGACTCAGAGATCCGGGTTCGAATCCCGTCCAGGCATTTATTTTTCTTATCATACCATATTAAGCTTGCATTGCTCAATGTTAAACATTTAATTATAACATCGATAAAGCGTCACTGCTATAAAGTAAAATAAATATTCTCTTTAATTTGCTTACTTGATATAGTCAGCTACTAGATGGCAGTGAAGATAGTGTTCTCGCGACATCTAGTAATAATGGAGAGTATAATACATATATAAGAAAAATAAGTGTTTGAAATTGGATTCGCCTGGTAGTGTAATGGATATCACGCTGAGGTACAGACTCAGAGATCCGGGTTCGAATCCCGTCCAGGCATTTATTTTTCTTATCATACCATATTAAGCTTGCATTGCTCAATGTTAAACATTTAATTATAACATCGATAAAGCGTCACTGCTATAAAGTAAAATAAATATTCTCTTTAATTTGCTTACTTGATATAGTCAGCTACTAGATGGCAGTGAAGATAGTGTTCTCGCGACATCTAGTAATAATGGAGAGTATAATACATATATAAGAAAAATAAGTGTTTGAATTGGATTCGCCTGGTAGTGTAATGGATATCACGCTGAGGTACAGACTCAGAGATCCGGGTTCGAATCCCGTCCAGGCATTTATTTTTCTTATCATACCATATATATATATATATATATATATATATATATATATATATGACAAGATAAGAAAAATATATGCCTGGATGGAATTTGAACCCGGACCTCTAAGTTGATATCTCAGTGCGCTACCACTTAAGCAACCAGGCAAATCCAGAACAAACACTTATTTTTCTTATACATATTGTGTATTATTACCAGAGGTAGCGGGAGCTCGGTACATTATATCATATAGATTATGCATCTTTAACTACTTCCTTGCTAATATGCTACTCATCATTTCTTGTTTTAGTTCTGTTTTATTAACAAGGACTTGGACTAATTAAGTAGCCCTATTCAAATTATAAAATTTAATTCAGTATAATAAATTTTCGTAAATAATTTCGAAACAGAATTACAGTACAAAAATATTACTTTATGTCCCCTTATACGAATACTGGTTTTATTGATAGATTTAACTTCTCATGTTTAGGCCTAAGTAGGATTAATCGCGTCACTAGGGGATGAATTCCTACATGTGTTTTACCATAAATTTAAATTGCATTAACACATTTTCCTGTGACCAATATTTTATTCTCTTATCCTTTTCTTCCACATCTGTCTTCTCAGTCCCGGGTCTATAATCCTTTTAAATGCATCGCTTTTTATGCCCTGTAGCAAGTATTTTTGGTCTACCTCTAGATATTCTCCCCGCTGAAATCCTATCGAAAACTCTTCTTACTGACCTTTAGTAATCCATTAATTTTGCAAGCCTATGCCATTGCAATTGTCTTCAAATTTTTACTCACATAAAAAATCCATACCATTCAGGCGATAACACAGTGGAAATTAAAAATAGAATCGCACAAACAAAACAAGCAATAAATGCTTTAAACTCTGTTTGATGGAGCAAAAATATTACAAAAAATATAAAATTACGAATATATCAAACCATAATTCAGAGCATTTTAACATATGGTGCTGAAGTCTGGCAAATTCCTACCAGGGAAATGAAAAGAATTTTAAGTACAGAAATGGATGTTTTAAGAAGATCAGCTGGAAAAAAATAGAATGGATAGAATACGAAATAAAGAAATAAGGGAAATTGTGGGTGTACAAGAGGAGCCGGATATCATAGACATCATAGAAAAGAAAAGATTGCAGTGGTATGGTCATGTCAAACGATTACCAGAGCAAAGATTGCCAAAAATTGTTATGGAATGGATCCCAATGGAAAGGGAAGAGAGGAAGACCGAAGAAAACTTGGATAGAAGGGGTACAAGCAGCTATGAATATCAGAGGAATGGAGGAAGATCAGTGGATGGATACAGAGGAATGGCGTTTGGTTTCCGGAAGACGGCGGCAGCTTCCATGAACCGGATGATGATGATGATAAAAAATCCATGTTCCTTAGTAGTATCGAACCCCCGAACTGCAAGTCCCGAGACGGATTTGTATCCATAAAAAATGGAAACCGACAATTTGATTGGTGCTTAAGTTATTATTTGTTTGAGATGAAATAATTATTCGCTAAAATATTAAACCAATATAATTTTCTGGTTCTTCTTTAATTAAATGTAATATTGACTTTCCCCACGGGGAACAAAAAGGAGGAAACAAAAATAAAGTAGCAAATTCAACAGGTTATTCCCAAATGACTTTCATTTCGATGCGATGTCAGCACCAATATTGGGGTAGTTTTCCATTGCCTTAGTATAAGGATTCCGACAAGTGAACTTGCAAATCATATTGAATTCTTGAAAACATGAAGGAGAACAATATTACAATAAATAACTCGTTAACCATATTAATATATATAGGCCTATTGCTCATTTGCTGCAACAACTTCATAACTCGAAAATCACGAATTTCCAGGAGAAGCATTTGAAGTTTTGAATACTGTCAATCCACGTCTCTCTCGTCTCTCTGCGACATTAACTAAAATGTGATTTTTTTAATTATGACGGGTCGGGTGGGAGTACAGTGCCTTTTTATTTACGCACTTTAACAGTACATAATTGGCAAACATATTAATCAAATACCATATTTAACGTATTTCAATCTGGGAAAGTTATTATCATTTCTTTATTTTCTCGTAAATATGAAAATAATGTGGGACTATTTCCTGTCATGACCACGAAGGTTACTACAGTTCTTACTTCTAACCAGCGATAAACCACCGGTTATCACAACCTTGAGCACCGATGACCACAGATACACCACCGATGACCACAGATATACCACCGATACAGCATATCAGTGGCTTCAACAAATTATGTCCGAATTTGTCCTTTGCATATTTAACCGCCTAAAATAATTAAAAAGACGTTCCCTGGAATTAACCTATTTTAGAGTAATTGATTTAGTTTCCATTCAATGATTAAGTTTGGTTAGCTTTTAGTTTCCTTGCGATTTAAATGTGATTTAATACGTAACATAAATGACCTCTTCATATCTGTTATTCTATGGTACATTAAACATGTCTGACGGTTACAACGTAAAATCATATTTCCACTACTTCATTTCATGGTAGGTTTCAATATTTTGACGAAGGTTAAATCCCAGAGGTAAATGGTGTCATCAACACTTCGTAATACTTTAAATTACATCAAAAATGGCATAAGTCGCGTAAGTAAAAAGCTGGTCTTGTACAACCCCACCTTATGACGTTGTAGCAAGCAAATGAGCGATATATATATATATATATATATATATATATATATATATATGGGATATAAAATTGTATTAATACTCACTTTGTATGATCCTTTTCCATCAATAATTCTTGTAGGTTTCGGTTAATGAACTTCTAATTCTTATGGTTTGTTTTCTGGTTACTGTCGTTGGAAAATCCATAGATCTGTAAAAGAAAATACATTAAATTATATACACATATTTTACGTATTTTTATATACCTGACAATTTACAATAAAATGTTATTAACAGGTTAAGTTTTACCTCTTTTAACTCTAGACTTGTTATCATGAATTTTATTTTCGCTATTTATTTATATATTTGCTTTTATATATACTTAATGAATTTCACAACTTCGACGTAAAAATTAAATACATTTTTAAATTATATAATTTCCCTATAAATATTGTAGTTATTATACTAGTATCTCTTATCTAATCATCTAAAATGAGTTTACCTTTTCATATTTCACAATATTCTTGCTAAATCATGCAATTTCCTCACCTGATTTATCTGAAATCCCCGGCGCTATCATAATGTTCTGTTAATTAATCATATAAAACTTAATTAATCATATACAACTTAATTAATCATATAAAACTTAATTAATCATATAAAACTTAATTAATCATATAAACTTAATTAATCATATAAAACTTAATTAATCATATAAAACTTAATTAATCATATAAAACTTAATTAATCATATAAAACTTAATTAATCATATAAAACTTAATTAATCATATAAAACTTAATTAATCATATAAAACTTAATTAATCATATAAAACTTAATTAATCATATAAAACTTAATTAATCATATAAAACGTAATTAATCATATAAAACTTAATTAATCATATAAAACTTAATTAATCATATAAAACTTAATTAATCATATAAAACTTAATTAATCATATAAAACTTAATTAATCATATAAAACTTAATTAATCATATAAAACTTAATTAATCATATAAAACTTAAATAATCATATAAAACTTAATTAATCATATAAAACTTAATTAATCATATAAAACTTAATTAATCATATAAAACTTAATTAATCATATAAAACTTAATTAATCATATAAAACTTAATTAATCATATAAAACTTAATTAATCATATGAAACTTAATTAATCATATGACACTTAATTAATCATATGACACTTAATTAATCATATGACACTTAATTAATCATATGACACTTAATTAATCATATAAAACTTAATTAATCATATAAAACTTAATTAATCATATGACACTTAATTAATCATATAAAACTTAATTAATCATATAAAACTTAATTAATCATATAAAACTTAATTAATCATATAAAACTTAATTAATCATATAAAACTTAATTAATCATATAAAACTTAATTAATCATATAAAACTTAATTAATCATATAAAACTTAATTAATCATATAAAACTTAATTAATCATATAAAACTTAATTAATCATATAAAACTTAATTAATCATATAAAACTTCACTAATTAAATAATATTCATGAGTAATACCACGAGTGATTTCCAAATGTGAGGAGTGAATTTATCCAGAGAATTTGTAAATCAAGAGTCGCATTTGTTAGGACTATTTAACGAATAAAATTAAGCTGTTTACTCACAAATCATTATTTAACTATAGTTATTTTAAAATATTTATACATTTAATGTAAACGGCGATGTTTGAAAACAAATGAGAAACGATAGGTACGCTTCATCTGCTTCTTCTGTTTAACACTGCAACCAGATCATACTATTTATTGCCAATGGAACGCAATATTGTAAGAATGCTCTCTAGTGGAGAAAAAATGAAACACATCAAACTGTATATTAATTCATTTCTGATGTCGTATGATGTAAATATGACAATTATATTTTTCTGGATTGTTACCTGGGAAAAAATACATTTAAGAAAGTGCAAACAGTGGTTTCTTTTTTTGGTGGTATAATTAATTGCTACAAATGTTTTTTATATTAACTCCCGCATGCGGAATGTATTGACATTCATGCACTATATATACAATCTGGTAGCCGTATTTCGTGTGGGCTCAGTCACTGCAAAATAATGGTCAGACCTGTTCAGAATATTAAAAAGGAGGAGCTTTCTTTAATATGGTAATTATAACACTGATAAATATTTCGTGAAACACGACTCTGATTGGTTGTAAAACAGAAATCATTGAAACGTGATTGGTCATTGACTCCCATTTAGGGCATTAGTTAAGTAGTCTATGTAAATACATTTCTCTTATATTTTTCATCTTATTTTATTTTCAATTTTATTTATTGGTTTTACACACAAGGTATAATCTCTGTGATTATGAATCTTAAAGCAAATTGTTCATTTTTCGTTAATATATTCAATATGCATATTACTTAATAGTTAGTTTAAAACTACGTTAATCAGTTGTAAATTTCCTTTACGGTAGTTGTAAAATTAAGTTTACGTTCATTGTAATTAATTATCATTATTCTACATATGTAGATAATTATTATAATACTAAAATATGAATGTTTTTGATTGTTAAAAAGTTTTAGTTGAAGTTTTTGTTTTATGAATGTTCTCTCCTATTAGACAATTGGGATTTCTGCTATAGACCTGTGGGTCCTGGTTATCGTGCTCGCATCTAGTTCCGAGGTTCGCGAGATGAAATACAGCCGGGGTCAATTGATGTTTAAGATAATATAAATTCTTATCTCGAATTCCTTCGGAAGAGAAGAAAACTAATGAGTTTCATATCGTAAATTTATGGAACGTGAAATAGTCCCTTGACGGAAATACGAGCCTCTGAACAAATTTTGTCGTCGCTTTCATGTCCAGTTTTGAATTACGAGGAAAATCATCGTCCTTTCAAGTCTTAGGCCCAGTGGTCCGTTACGGTCTCCCGCCATCTCCGAAAAGGTCGACCCACAGATCTTCTGCCTCAAGGAATGTAGTGAAGGATTTGTTTTGGTATTCTGTGACGATCCATGCGCTGAATATGGGCTAGCCAATTGTTTCTATACTCTTGGATGTATTCAGATATAGGTACGATGTTTAACTCTCTGGCTATTATTGAATTTCTTTGGTGGTCTAGAAGGCTATAACCTGCAGTTCGTCGCAGAAATTTCATCTCCGTGGCTGTAATATGACGATTATCCTGAGTTCTGATGGTCCAAGCTTCACTGCCATAACAGATTATGGGTCTAGCGAGAATTGTATAGATTTTCATTCTTGTGTGTCTCTGCACTTTTGATGGTTTAAAAACTTGGTTGATAATTCTTAAAGCTTTATTATAGTTTTGTATTTTAAAGGATATAGGCCTATCACATTCCTCATTATGAGTTAGTTTATATCCTAAGTATTTAAATGAATTAACTTGCTCTAATATTGAATTCTGAATACAAATTTTA
This sequence comes from Diploptera punctata, assembly GCA_030220185.1. Lineage (NCBI taxonomy): Eukaryota > Metazoa > Arthropoda > Insecta > Blattodea > Blaberidae > Diploptera > Diploptera punctata. The sequence continues at coordinate 651,547 of JASPKZ010007328.1, read as the reverse complement.
CTTCTTACTGGGGATTTCCCTTGAAAGGCCATAACTTTAGATTTTGTTGTTATTTCCATGTTAAATCTTTGGGCTATTATATTAAGATGATGAGTGGAATACTGTAATTCATCTTCATTATTGCCGAAAAGAGCCTGATCATCTGCATATAAGAGTGTGTCTAAAATTGTGTGTCTTGAGAGAGGAATATTACCAAGAACTGTCAATCTCCAGTGTCTGATGATAGCATTAATGTATACATTAAATAGAAGTGGTGAATGATCGCGATATTTCTAACGGTACGATGTGATCCCGTATATAAAGATAATGATTAACAAATACAATTAAACAATAAACAAAAGAATGAACTGGAATATCAAATACAAAGTAATAAATATCTTATTTAGAGATATTTCCACAAGTAGCAGTGGGAAACCTTAATGCGAAGAGGTCATAAATATGTAGACCAGAAATCCTTAAGCTGGTCTAGTTGGAAACATTACGTTTGGAGAAACTTCAAACTGCAAAATTTACAGCAGCGGGAAGCCCAAACTGGGTATGATCCTAGAAGACATGACATTGAAAATTCTAGCCAATCAAAATCAGAGTTAGGATGTACAACCATTTATGGAAATAAAGGGTCCTGACGTCGATACTAAAAGGAGGACAAACCAACGAGACTTACACACCTTAGTTCGTGTAGAGAAATTATATTGCTTGAAAAGTGTCTTGAAATAACAATCACGGGATTTAGTAAGAATCTCCCCGATTTCTACATCATCAGATAGCTCGAGTCCTCATACGTTTGGGATATTGAATGTCCGTAACAGAAAATGTTTAATAATCAGGTATAAAGTGCAATTACGTTTGTCAACGAAAATAAATAAAGTAATAGTAATTAATTATCAACTATTATCTGCTTCCACGCAACTCTTCTTCCGGTCCTTATACAGATAAGGATCTCAAGTGGGACTTCTTCCGGTCCGTATACAGATAGGCTTAAGGATCTCAAGTGGGAATCGACTGACTACCGAGATGGGACAATGAACAATCAATATAAATTAAAATAGTGACCTAGTGACATTTACTGACATCAAAACTGCGCCACGAAAATATACTGCCCCATATTATACAACATTCTTCTTCTTCTTCTTCCTTCCAAGTATTAGGCCAAGGCCTGTTACGATCCTATAGAAAATTTTCCCTCCAGCGTTTCCGGGAAATTCTCGTATAAGACTTGAAAGCATAATAATAGTCCCTTCGATTGGTTGCTGGCCAAAGGAAGGCAAAAGACCAGTGATGGGGCTGCCAACTCTGCCAGGTAAAATAAAGCTATTATTATTATTATTATTATTATTATTATTATTATTATTATTATTATTATTATCTTATAGCCTCTGGTCAGGCTTTTCTGGAGAATAAAAGAAAATAAAGAAATAAAGGAAAGAAGAAATGGAAGAAAGGAAGGACTCCCTAGCCCTCGGATGCCCTAATAGCGTTGGGGTCGAAAAAAACAAGAGTGCATTTCAGACGTTATTATATGCAGAGGAAGAAGAAACAAATACACCTCCCTGTCGCACAGAAGAATATAATGCTATAACATTGGAAGAAGTGATAGAAACTATCAAGAAAATGAAAAATAGAAAAGCTAGTTGAGTAGATGGTATACTAATGTAGCTTTGGAAATATGGTGGGAAACCACTCTATATTAGATTGGTACAAATTTTTAATGATATATGGGCACATGGAATAATACCTCAGGGCTGGAAAACATCATTAGTAATACCCATCTATAAGAAAGGAGAAAAAAGTAACTGTTCAAATTATAGAGGAATATCATTGTTGACAACAGCATCTAAAATATATACATCCATTTTAAAACAAAAACTTCAGAAAATCACAGAAGATAAAATTGGAGAGGAACAATGTGGATTCCGAAAAGGTCTATCGTGTATCGACACCATATTTGTTGTAAAACAACTAATTGAGAAGTGGAAATAATTTAATACCCCCCTGTATATATTATTATTAGATTTTGAAAAGGCCTATGATAGAGTCAAACGGGACATAATGTGGAAAATATTGGAAAGCTACCAAGTCCCCAATAACTTAATAAATGCTATAAAAAGTTTATATGAAACCACATTTATAAACGTAAAGTTAGATCATGGGAAAATAACAGATAAATTTGAAATTAACCAAGGTTTAAGACAGGGATGTGGACTATCTCCATTACTGTTTATTCTAGATCAGAATGAAATCGTCCAGGAGTGGAAAAAACTAAACCCCCCCGGAGTAAAAATATGTAGAGGAAATCAAATACAAACAATAATCTTCGCAGATGATCAAGTACTTCTAGCGGAGAATGAAGATGATTTGCAGAGATCAGTGTTTAAATTGCAGAATACCCTGGAAAAATACAACATGAAAATATCTGAAAATAAAACCAAATCCATGGCAATCACTGGAAAGGGACTTTCGAGAGTAAAAATAATAATAAATAATAAACCAATAGAACAGGTAACACACTTTAATTATTTAGGTAATAATATATCACAGTTTCATAATCAAAAAGATGTGGAAACAAATTTAGAAAAATATAACAGACTAAATGATGTAATTAGGAGAAATTTTGGAAAACAAATGAGGAAAGAAATGCAATTGAGATTTCATAATGCCATAGCCAAACCTGCTCTACTATACGAAAGTGAATGCTGGACACTTCGAGCAAAAGATAAATCCCGCATTAATAGTACACAAATGAGATTCCTCCGATCACTAACTGGAGTAACATTAAGGGATAGAATGAAAAGTGATGAGATAAGGATGCAGTGGAATAGTAGGGAAATGGTGGAACATATACAAAATTATCAGATTAAATGGTTCCAACACGTCCAGAGAATGTCAAATTCCCGTTTACCAAAGATGATTTACCACCTCAAACCTAAAGGCAAAAGAGACCTCGGAAGACCCTTCAACCGATGGTAAGATCAGTTTTTGTAGTCGAAGAACGGGCATCATCACCCAATACTTCAAACGGAAGAAGAAGAAGAAGAAAACAAGAGACAGGTTAACCAAGAGTGGTTAGATAGTAAAAATAAAAGAGTCTGGTATAAGTAAGTGGAAGAAAGGAAGAAATATCAGATCAGTTAAAGATAAAAGTAAGGAGCAAAACACAAGTAAGTGGAAGCAATGTTTTGCTCAGCTTGGGCACCTTGTGGTCGCCATCCACGTATCCCCTAGATGGGGACCCCTGAGGGTTATTAAATGAAAATAAATATTAATCGCTATACACCTCGAATTTATTGATATTGCACACTTCCTACACGCTTTATATTAGCTTGACCTGTATCTATCTAGCTATCTATGTAACTGAATCTTTTAACGAATCTTTTAACGCGATTTTCACCCACTTAAAATCATTGGATCGACTTGAAACTTTGTATAACTTGTAAAAGACCCGTGACAATACAATTATTTCACATTTTGTTTCTAAAATCATGGCCAGAATCATCAGAAAATAAAAAAAGTGTCTTTGTATCTATGTAACGGGATTTTTAACACGATTTTCACCCACTTAGAAACATTGGATTGACTTGAAACTTTGTATACGTGTAAACAACCCATGATAATATAATAATTTCATATTTATTTCCTAAAATCCTGGCCGGAATCATCAGAAAATAAAAAAAAGTGTCTTTGTATCTATGTAACGGAATTTTTTAACACGATTTTCACCCACTTAGAAACATTGGATCGACTTGAAACTTTGTGTACTTTTAAAGGACCCGTGACAATACAATAATTTCATATTTGTTTCTAAAATCCTGGCCAGAATCGTCAGAAAATAAAAAAAGTGTCTTTCTATCTATGTAACAGAATCTTTGAACACGATTTTCACCCACTTAGAAACACTGGATCGACTTGAAACTTTGTGTACTTGTAACGGACCCGTGACAATTCAATAATTGCATATTTTGTTTCTAAAATCCTGGCCAGAATCATCAGAATCAAAAATGAAAACTGGTATAATAGGTTGCGGACTTGTCGACTTTTTAGTCAATCGTTGTAAGAGCTCAGTTGGTAAAGCAGTACACTCTAGTGGTATATAATTTCAGTAATCCATAGGTCGCTGGTTCAAATCTGGCTCGGAGGTTTTTTTTAGAAGAGTATTACTTTCAGCTCATACTACAATATAATCGAATTTAAAGATATTTACATTTTTACCTTATTCTGTAAAATATTAAAACTAAAAAATAAATAATAGTTTTAAAAAACTAAAACAACACGCTTTATTTAATTAAAATGCATTGAATTTATGTAATATTGAAGTAGATATGATCTCAATTTATTTGTAACTGGTGTAACTGTGTTGGGAGCCGTAAGAAACTGTATCAGTAAATAAGTTACATTCCAAATTCTGGTCTAGTTGGAAATAGGGATAAAAGAAAGCTCATGTATAATACATACTAAGGGGAATCGAATTGTTAGCCTTTTCTAGTAGCGAGGAATCGAGGTCGACAAGACACGTGTCTCTATCTAGGATATTTCAGAAAAGGTAGTTTTCCTTGTGACTGTGGGATATAGTGACCAGTAATGCATTCTCCCCCGCTCGCTACAGGAAAATGTATTACATTATATGCCCTCGAGAATTCCACTTCCTACACTTTATTTAACGCTATCCAATCTCGCCATACATAGCAGTTCCGTGTGCACAGATATATCTGGTACCGATAATTTTAACCAACAGTCACATATGAAATTAGTATACAAGATGCACAAATGCGTAAAAATAAGGAAATACGAGTATCATCACCAGCAGTATTACTTACTTACTTACTCACTGGCACTATCGAACCCGTAGGTTCATGACCGCGCGGACATAAGCTCTCCATACATCCCTATCCTGAGCTAATGCTTTCCAATCGTTCCCTGTATAATCTACATCCCTCAAATCATAGTTCATGTTATTCTCCCACCTCATTCTTGGTCTACCAACTGGACGTTTTCCCTCTGGTTTTCCTACAAGAAGCTTCCATGCAAGCCTTTCATTCCCCATACGTGCAACATGTCCTGCCCAACGCAGTCTACGAGACTTAACTGTTCTTATTATATCTGTCTGCCTATAAAGACCATGTAGTTCATTGTTATGTAGTCTTCTGCATTCGCCTGTCTGTTCATCTCTCTTTGGTCCAAAAATTTTCCTAAGAACTTTATTCTCAAATACGCGTAATCTCCTTCTTCCTCCCTTAAAGTAAGAGTCCATGTTTCGCACCCCATATAATATAACTGGTAGAATCCATCCATCCATAGTAATTCTGTCCGAAGGCAGGTCCTTCACTGCAATCATAGCATTTTCATGCTATGCTTGCAGCTTTACTAGGGAATTGTGTAGGTGTGGAAGCTTCCCGTTGCTTTCCACACCGGTGAAGGATGGTGGCGATGATGATAATGGTAAGGATGATAATGATAAGGATGATGGCCATATGATTTACGGGAACCGTTTGGGCCTTAAAGTTCTCCTGACATTTGTCTTACAGGTGAGGAAAAAACCCCGATAAAAACCTCACCCAGAAAAACTGCCCCGACCGGGGATCGAACTCGAGCCCGCTGCGTGAAAAGGCAGCACGCTACCTCGAGACCACAGCGGTGGACCATTGCTAGAATAATAGTTTTTAAATAACAACATATAAAAAATGTTAAAATTATAAAATCCATACCTGCTCTATCAGTTTTTAACATTTGTATTGTTTATCGACATCATTTGTATGAATGAAAACACATTTGTTCATAAAGGATTAAACATTGGATGAAATAAAACATAGAATCTATTATGTTTTGTAGATGATGTAAGTAGTATAATTTTTGACAGAGATGTCAAGGCTACAACAAGCAGCCACAGCCTTTCAATTATATAACATATGTAAGAAATGTAATATGATAATTTCAAAATCAAAAACTAAAATAATGGTGTTCCAAGGAAAGTACCCAGTAAGAACAAAAATAATAACAGAAGATAAAGTATTGGAACAGGTTTCACACTTCCAGAATTCGACATAACGACATAACGTTTGATGAAGAACAAGATATAAATACGAAAATGAAGACATTTCAATATACGTGGAACAATCAGACGAACACTGAGGAACAATGTAAAAAAGGATACGCAGCTAATATATTATTCAACAGTGGCGATGTATGGAAGTGAGGCCTGAGCCCCGAAGGAAAAAGAAAAAAGTAAAATTCTGGCAGGGGAAATGAGCTTCCTACGTGCTGTGAAAGGTTGTACAAGAGAAAAAAATGAGAATATTAGAGAGCAACTAAAAGTGCAACCACTTATTCAACAAATAGAAGAACACAGGAAAATTGGATAGAACATCTGCAAAGAATGACAGGATATGATACCAAAGATGGCACTGATGTATAATCCTGGAGGACGAAGATCGATAGGAAGACCAATAAAGCGCTGGGCTGAACAGATGTGAGATCGGAATAGGCAAAGACCTATTCCGTGAAGGAAGATGATGAAGTCGATGTCTTATAAACCGAAGTTTCTTTTAGTTGAGAACTAGTAGGAATTTTATAATTTTAGTACTTTAGTCAATACCCTTAACGGTGATTTAACATAAATTATAAAAGTGTTGAACAGATAAAATGTAGTAGTAGTAGTAGGACTTTATTAGACAAAAAGTAAGATATTTACAATATTATTTACAAATATGGGTCGCACGGGCAGTAAGCCGTACGTGCTGTTGACAGTCCGTTACAATAAAGTAATAATTGGTACTAGTGTAAAGAAAAATAAACAACAAAAAATCAATAACATTACAATTACTTAAAGAAAACACAATAGCATTATACACTAAAAAACATTAACATTACAATTACATAAAGAAAACACAATAATATTACAATTAAATAATAACACAATAGCATTATACATTAATTAATTTATATATAATTGTTAAGAATTAATGGTATTGCATTTTGATAACATATATTTATTCATGAATGAGTGTTGTTCTTATTTTCCACGTTTTATCCAGAAATTTACCGAGGTTTATCCAATTTTCTGGATTTACCAATAACTCGTAGCATGCCAATCTTTCCCGATTTGAATTTAGAAATCTTTCCGGTACTAACTGACGTCTCCAATATTCTAAATCATTACATTTTCATAATATATGTATCTCATCTTCAAAGTTCCCGCACATTGGACATATTCGCATATCGTGATCGTCGCTAATTTTTAGAAATTTCCATGCCCCTAGCCTAAATCAAGCAAGCCCTGATCTCTCCTTAAAACGTAGGTTGAGTATATACGCGATAAAATGTAATAATCAATATGGCTACATATTTTTACAGTTTTCCTTATTTCAAGTTAAGTTACGGTATATGATATTTTATCGATGATGCTGTCTTGAAATATTAATCTGGACGTGCCAGTTTTTTTTTACGTATAACGTTATAAGAAAACGTGCTTCGTGAATTAGACCAAAGTTCACACTGCTTGATAAAGTAATCATTTTAGCGCGTGTCAAACCGATTTCTTTGATTGAACTCGTAAAATGAAACTTAAAAGATGGCTGCGTCAAGATGAGAAAGATATTTACAGATTTTTTTTTCGAGAAACTATGTATTAGTATTTGAGATTGTGATGATCATAGTGGCCAATCGTGGATGGAAAATGAAAGTAACATGAAACCGCTCTCAGACACACACTCTCAGGGGATCCCAGTTCTGGAATCCACACTCTTACAACAATGTACTCTAACTTGACAAACTGAACTTCCATATCAACACACTACTCTCATACGAACTACTTATTTACTTTACAAAAATTAGAATTGAGGTTTTACGGATGAGTTGAGGTAATATCTAAACAAATTCGTAAAATACTTCAAAACTCTTGAAATATAATCTGCGTCCAAGACTTGCATGGAAGCTTCTTGTAGGAAAGCCAGAGGGAAAACGCCCAGTTGGTAGACCGAGAATGAGGTGGGAGAATAACATTAACTATGATTTGAGGGAAGTAGATTATACAGGGAATGATTGGAAAACATTAGCTCAGGATAGGGATGTGTGGAGAGCTTATGTCCGCGCGGCCATGAACCTACGGGTTCGATAGTGCCAGTGAGTAAGTAAGTAAGTAAGAGTAAGTCCAACCGATGAGCAGATAGCGAGGAGGGCGTTACTTGTTGCTCTTGATACAGGCATGCGCATAATGTACTGTGTATAGTGGCATAAGAACACAAAGTGCATTAACTTGCCACTCCGTCTCGTCCCTTGGACGCACAGTATATTATTTTATTGTCACTACTTGCCGTGAGATCGCTTTTCACGCTGTTTTATAATAATAAATCAATACAGGTGATGGCGAAAAACTCCAATAACTTTATTTAGATCTATAAACTATCATAAGTAATGCCACGAGTGATTTCCAAATTATCGATAAATTAACGACTCACGAATTCAGGAGTGAATGTATCTAGAGAATTTGGAAATCAAGAGTGGCATTTGTTAGGACTATTTAACGATTAAAATTAAGCTGTTAACTCACAAATCATTATTTAACTATAGTTATTTTAAAATATTTATATATTTAATGTAAACGGCGATGTTTGAAAACAAATGAAAAACGATTGGTACCCTTCTCTTGTTTATCACTGCAACCAGATCATACTATTTATTGCCAAAATAACGCAATATTGTAAGAATGCTCTCTAGTGGAGAAAAAATGAAACACATCAAACTGTATATTAATTCATTTGATGTCGTATGAAACAAATATGACAATTATATTATTCTGGGAAAAATACATTTAAGAAAGTGCAAACAATGCTTTCCTTTTTTGGTGGTATAATCAATTGCTGCAAACGTTTTTATATTAACTCCTGCAAGCGCTATGTGTTGACATTCATACACTATATATACAATCTGGTAGCCGTATTTCTCATGGAATCAGTTACTGCAAAATAATGGTCAGACCTTTTCAGAATATTAAAAAGGAGGAGCTTTCTTTAATATGGTAAATTTAATATTGATAAATATTTGGTGAAACACTACTGTAATTGGTTGTAAAACAGAAATCATTGAAACGTGATTGGTCATTGACTCCCATTTGGGGCACAAGTTAAATAGTCAGTGAAATTACACTCAGAAATTGCCGTTACAGTTAATTTTGTTTTACGTTTATCCATCACACAATTACTTCACAGTCTCTGACGAGTCGACTATCCGCAGTTTCTTATCTTTCACTACTCAATGTATCGCTGTCAATTCACAACTGACTGAATTTTGACCCTGGCAACAGATTATAGAGGCGGAGGATGGAAATCACTCTTATCTATTCGAGACTTATCCAGTATGGACATTTCTGGCTTCGAAACTTCGCGACTTTAAGGATCGACACTTGAAGAAGCCTCCGGAACGGAGGTCTAGAGGCATCCATGAGTCTTTCGACTCGCGAATCGCCGACCCACGAATCTGTTTGTACCAATGGGCCACCACTAATCTCGCTGTCACCTGTGAAATTAAATCGCCGTTATTAAGATACATATCATTATATTGTACCTAATTAGAATATTTGAATAAATAAACATTAGCACATATCTTACTTATTCAACGACACAAAAAATAGCCCCTTGAGTAGTCGGAAGGAGGTTCCTATCCGCTATCCGAGATATTAAGTTTGTCAGTGAAAGGATAACATACATAATTCTAAAGGGTAAACAACATGATTTTGTAATCGTAAATGCACATGCTCCCACAGAAGATAAAGGTTACAAGATCAAGTATGAGTTCTATGAAGAATTAGAATTCGTATTTGATAGCCTTTCACCATATCACAAGAAAATTGTCTTAAGAGATTTTAATGCAAAAGTGGGGCGCGAAGATATATTCAAACCAACAATAGGCAAATTCAGTCTTCATGAAGATAGTAACGACAATGGCGTTGGATTAGTAACCTTTGCCACATCAAAGAATCTCATTGTTACGAGCACAACATTTCAGCATAAGGATATTTATAAATACACCAGGACGTCTCCAGATGGCAACTCTAAAATAGATACACGACTAAAACTAAACATAGAAATACAGTATATAATGGAAATGGACAGCTAATGACAAATGAGGGAATTTTTGAGGAAGTGGCTGAATTCAAATACCTAAGAACAATAATCACAAAGAGGAATGAGATAGACAAGGAAATTAAACATAGGCTCAATTCTGGAAATGCGTGTTATTATGCATTACAGGGACTATTGACTCCCCAGCTCCTTTCAAAAACGTTAAACTGAAAATATATAAAGCTATTATTCTACCAGTTATATTATATGGGTGCGAAACATGGACTCTTACTTTAAGGGAGTAAAGGAGATTACGAGTGTTTGAGAATAAAATTCTTAGGAAAATTTTTGGACCAAAGAGAAATGAACAGACGGGTGAATGGAGAAGACTGCATAACAGTAAATTACATGATCTTTATAGGAAGCCAGATATAATGAGAACAGTTCAGTCTCGTAGACTGCGATGGGCAGAACATGTGGCACGAAAGGGGAATGAAAGACGTGCATGGAAGCTTCTTCTAGGAAAATCAGAAGGAAAACTCCCAGTGGGTAGACCAAAAATGAGATGAGAAAATAACATTAACTATGATTTGAGGGAAGTAGATTATACAGGGGATTATTGGAAAACATTGGTTCAGGATAGGGTTATGTGGAGAGTTTATGTCCGCGCGGCCATGAACCTACAGGTTCCATAGTGCCAGTGAGTTAGTTTGGTATGAATGTCAAGTTATTAATACATTTGAAGTCCGTGTTCTCAATAGATTATGTATCACATATTTCTGTGCTGCCTACTGGAGTTATATGGTTTTCAGTGACTGATGGAGTTACGAGGTTTTCAGTGCTTACCGTCTGTATAATTTTGTAATGTTTATAAAATACGTTGGTGTAGGAATATATATATATATATATATATGGTATGATAAGAAAAATAAATGCCTGGACGGGATTCGAACCCGGATCTCTGAGTCTGTACCTCAGTGTGATATCCATTACACCACCAGGCGAATCCAATTCAAACATTTATTTTTCTTATATATGTATTATATTCTCCATTTTTTCTAGATGTCGCGAGAACTCGGTCTTCACCGCCATCTAGTAGCTGACTATAACAAGTAAGCAAATTAAAGAGAACATTTTTATTTTATAGCAGTGACGCTTTATATATATAATATATATATATATATATACTTTTTTTTAATTTGTATATGTTCTAATTGTGAGAACTAAGGTGATATTGTAGTGGAAAGATAATTCCCTTGTGGAGCTTCAGATCTATTTACAAAGCTTGGATGCTCTAAATTTAACACTGGACGATGAACACGTATATTCTAAGAACTTAAATAATGATGCGTTCTTGTTTCCTGCTAATAAACAGATTCAGGAAAAACTCTCGCCCACGCGCTCCACCAACTTGCAGTTCAAAACTGACTTTTTCTATCTGTGAAATTTACATTAAAACAAGTCGAACGAATAGGTAGGGTTCACTTCCTGCTGAAGATGGGACTTACTTACTTACTTACTTACTGACTGGCACTATCGAACCCGTAGGTTCATGTCCGCGCGGACATAAGCTCTCCATACATCCATATCCTGAGCTAATGCTTTCCAATCATGCCTTGTATAATCTACTTCCCTCAAATCATAGTTAATGTTGTTCTCCCATCTCATTCTTGGTCTACCAACTGGGCGTTTTCCCTCTGGCTTTCCTACAAGAAGCTTCCATGCACGTCTTTCATTCCCCATATGTGCAACATGTCCTGCCCATCGCAGTCTACGAGACTTAACTGTTCTTATTATATCTGGCTTCCTATAAAGACCATGTAGTTCATTGTTATGGAAGATGGGACTTACAATGTTTAAATGTGTGACTAGTTGAGTAGACAGCAATATAATTTAGTAATTGTATATCATGATTTTTGTTTTCTCGACAGCATTTTACCATGATATATACTAGTATTGACTAAGGGTCGTATGTTAGTACATTACTCTCTACTCAAATTACTTCCAATCACTAGTGAGCTGATTCACCGTGAGCAATTGCTGAGAACGAATTAACGGCCGACTTATCGGTCATGCACGAGAGTCGACGTTTTCGTAATATTGGCAACGAATTACCCAGAATTCTCAGCGATAAAACCACTTCCGTTATTTTCGTCTGCTATAGAGGAATGCATTTATGCTTGCATCCCGCAAATAATACCGTATACAAACACGTCTGCGACGCGCAATATTACGCCGATTCTCCTGTTCTTCCAGTTGAATTCTTTGGTAGACTCTATCAAATTCCTCTTCTCCGCGTATACCGAAAACATGATCGAAGTCTTCAAGGTCCGACATCTTGGATAAATGTTGGATAAAGCAGCAAAGTACATCGATTACCATCGGTTCCCGTCGGTTCCCTTCGGGATTTTAATTTGAGTTGCTCATTTAAGCTACCTCCGCAGGTAGCTTACAAATTTAACCAATTATTATCGCATGAACAGATTTCTGAGTAAGCAAAATCGTATTAGCATACAACTTGCTCAGCAGAGAAGGCATTTTACTGTCTAATGCGTCCAAACATGCGACCCAAAGACTTTTTACTGAGGATGGCACGGGTCCCGAAGCATACAATTTAAATATTTTTTTTTATGTTTAATAAATTGGAGCTGTTTTTACGTTATGTATATATTCTTTTATTATTTTTATTTTTCATTAATTTTAACTTTATTGCATTATTAAATATTATTATTGGTATTGTTCAGTTTGGTCCGATAATAAATAATCGTTGATTATCTAATATTATTGTGAATATATATATATATATATATATATATATATAAGAAAAATAAGTGGTTGAATTGGATTCGCCTGGTGGTGTAATGGATATCACGGTGAGGTACAGACTCAGAGATCCGGGTTCGAATCCCGTCCAGGCATTTATGTTTCTTATCATACCATATTAAGCTTGCATTGCTCAATGTTAAACATTTAATTATAACATCTATAAAGCGTCACTGCTAATAAGTAAAAATATTCTCTTTAATTTGCTTACTTGTTACAGTCAGCTACTAGATGGCAGTGAAGACCGAGTTCTCGCGACATCTAGTAATAATGGAGAATATAATACATATATAAGAAAAATAAGTGTTTGAATTGGATTCGCCTGGTGGTGTAATGGATATCACGCTGAGATACAGACTCAGAGATCCGGGTTCGAATCCCGTCCAGGCATTTATTTTTCTTAACATATCATATGTATATATATATATATATATATATAATATTTTTGTATTTGACAGTAATATAGTTTGACTTTGTGAGTGGATGATGAGGCCATGTGGTCTTAACTGCACCACGCTAAATAAATAAATAACTAAATAATAATACCTCAAAGAAATTTGGCCATAACATTTATTATTATTGGCGCGAGCAAAAATAAATATACGGAGCTGTTAGACATTTAAGTGAAATCAATAACTTGATTTTAAACGAGTACACACCTTCCTATACATACGGTCATCACAAGTCAATTAGTAACAAACAACCTTTTAAAAGCGACTGGTCCCAAAACGCCTAAAATTTTTAAATTTTTTTACAATTTGAGGGACTGCAATACAAGTTCCTAATTTTATAATTTTATACTACACTTTTTACAATGTATGTGCTTACATACTAGAATTGAACTGATTAAAGCGCGATTTAAAAAATCTAAACAAAAACAACTCTATAACAATACTTCGATCTCATTAAGAACTGAGGATTCACAATCAAAGGTGTAGCGAATAATATGATAGGATACATATAAACTAAAATAAAACTCTAATATACTTAGATCTAAAACTAAAATGTTCCGAAAACATATTTAAAGTATACCATAAGATAAACATGTCTTATAGTAGATCGTTAGAATCAGAAAATTACAAGGATTAGGGGAATCATGTCAAAATTTTTATTAAAATCAAATAAATTTATAAATAACCAAAATATAATATATTATTAATATCGCTATAAAGACGTATGTGGAAAAGTAGAAATAGTTGGAGATAAAATTCCATATACATGTCTAAAATAAAGAAAAACTGTTACAAATGTTACCTGGCTAATGCAGGTAACAAACGACACTCATCCCCCTTTAGAAAATATAAGTCTCTTGATACGACAGTTTAAGAATTACTGTTAAAATGCTACATTACTAATGCAAGTTACAAAATACATTCATCCCACCTTTAGAAGAGACGAGTCTCTTGATACGACAGTTTACAAAATTGAAACAAGCTGAATACAGTTATCTATTAACAATTAAAAAAACAATTAGCCCAGTTATTAGAAACAGAAATTAACGCTATTAACCAGATATTCCAAGAAATAAGGATAACATTTACACATAAAAGAACCACACGTGTAAATTATCAAGGTATACATAGCGGTGTTGACAAATTTACATTTCAGGAACTCCAAGGGCGTAAACACCCCCCTCTAAGGAAACACATACTAGCAAATAAGATTATTGTAACATATGTAAATTCAAATTGCTTCGAGTGGAATCGAAAAAGTGGGAGGAGCTAACGCCTTTTTAAGCGAGAACATGTATAAAAATCACTCACTCTCGGTCAGTCTGTGTTCAGTGTTAAAACATCGTAGATCTACAGATCGCGATCTCCGATCTAGTTAAAATTCACTCTCGGTCATTCTGTGTTCAGTGTTAAAACATCGTAGATCTACAGACCGCGATCTTCGATCTAGTTAAAACTCACTCTCGGTCATTCTGTGTTCAGTGTTAAAACATCGTAGATCTACAGATCGCGATCTCCGATCTAGTTAAAACTCACTCTCGGCCATTCTGTGCAGTGTTAAAACATCCTAGATCTACAGATCGCGATCTCCGATCTAGTTAAAACTCACTCTCGGTCATTCTGTGTTCAGTGTTAAAACATCGTAGATCTACAGATCGCGATCTCCGATCTAGTTAAAACTCACTCTCGGTCATTCTGTGTTCAGTGTTAAAACATCGTAGATCTACAGACCGCGATCTCCGATCTAGTTAAAACTCACTCTCGGTCATTCTGTGTTCAGTGTTAAAACATCCTAGATCTACAGACCGCGATCTCCGATCTAGTTAAAACTCACTCTCGGTCATTCTGTGTTCAGTGTTAAAACATCGTAGATCCACAAACCGCGATCTTCGATCTAGTTAAAACTCACTCTCGGTCATTCTGTGTTCAGTGTTAAAACATCGTAGATCTACAGACCGCGATCTCCGATCTAGTTAAAACTCACTCTCGGTCATTCTGTGTTCAGTGTTAAAACATCGTAGATCTACAGACCGCGATCTCCGATCTAGTTAAAACTCACTCTCGGTCATTCTATGTTCAGTGTTAAAACATCGTAGATCTACAGACCGCGATCTCCGCTTCAGTTAAGTCCAAGAAATTGTTAAATTTAAAGTTATCGTCCGTTAAACATTTGGACTTTGAAAATACAGGGTGAGGCAATGAAACGGCACGATTTTGAAAAATCACCAATAATATATTTACAAAAAGAGTATAATTATTTGAACATGAATCTTAAGTACATGAGTGGAAATTAATGTTTTACCTTAAAAAACAATCATTTTTTGAATATGGTGCCAGTAAGGTGACGTCCTTGGTTTTGCACACATTGTTTGGAGTCTAAGATGAAATCCACCCATTTGGGCGTTCCTGTAGTCAATCTTGCAAAAGGAGTTGTTTACTTTTCCTTCCTGCCGGATGCTCCTCCTTCAAGATCTTCTTTTGTTCTTGGTTGCATTTTCCTCGAAAGACTTTTGCATTTAAGATAGCCCCAAAGAAAGAAGTCTGGGGCGTTCAAAATCTGGCGAACGCGGGGAGGCCAAGGGATATCCACCATTCTTGCTGATTAGCCGTCCTGGAAAAAAGCGATTCCTCAACAAACCATTGAGACAATTGAGACATTAGCAGTATGGCTTTGTTTGCAACATCTTGCTTGGGAAGAGTGTTTCCTTCATCTGGAGCATTACTGGATCTACTGTCGATGCCAGGGCAGACCAAAAGTTAATCTAACATTGTCAGCAATAAACGTTCAGAGTTCAACCGTTACTGTGTGACCATGTTCATCTTCACATCTTCAAAAAAATAGGGTCCCACGAGTCCACGAGAAGATACTGCACACCAAACTGTTACTTTTTCAGAATGGAAGGTTTTTCATGAAGATCACGTGGGTTATTTGCGGACCAATACCGGAAGTTCTGCTTGTTAACGTAACCACTAAGGTGAAAGTGGGCTTCATCACTCATCCATAAGTTATGCACTCTTTCTCCATTTGTTCCGATAACATTAAGCATCGCTTGGCAAAAGCGTATGCGATGATTGTAATCGTTAGGTTGTAGGGCTTGCACTATCTGCATTTTGTATGGGTGATAGTGTAGGTCATTCTTCAAAATCTGTCTCACTGATCGATTGCTGAGACCAAGTTGAGCGCTGTGCCGCCTTGCTGATTTTCGCGGACTTCGTGTTAATGCATCGCGCACACGATCAATGTTCTCTGGGGTCCTGATTGTTTTTTCACTACCACCAATTTTTCTTCGTCGTGCTTGCAGGGCTTCAAAGTTTTTCACCCACAGGAGGATAGCTTTCCTCGATGGCACGGGAGCCCGTGGCGGTAGATTAAACTTAAGACGGAAAGCACGTTGGGCACCAACCACACTATCCATGTTTTTATAATATGCTTTTTACAGCAAACGCACGTTGCACGCTTGACCAACGCTCCATGGCTACTGAAATTTCCACTTGTCTAGATGCTCAAGGTCGTTTCCCCCACTCCCATAACCCCCCACTGCGCCCGTCAGCCGGAGTCCAAATTGTGCCGTTTCATTGCCTCACCCAGTATTTGATTCAAGCACGTAGACCTCTAATTACTTCATCGACTCCACTCATTAATACAACATTGTAACTGTATATACAAAATTGTAATTCTCCGTAAATAAATAGTTTTTGGATTCCTTAAAAATTGAGTGTAAATTTTTACGTTGTTATTTTGCTTATAAAAAGTTCATAACCCTGAGATCTCTTGCCTACCACTGAGAACCGGTACAAAGGCTATAGGTAATCGATGTATATTTAAAAATAATTCATCAACAGCTCTTATAAATCTAAATCAAATTGATATTCCATTTAACTATTCGGTAACAAAACTGTGCCATTTTAATAAAATTATTAATCAACAGATTAATGTAAGAGGAATTTGTGAAAGTACATTCAATTTTTCATTCACTAGAACATTTAAAGAATTTTCGGCTAAACCTGTGACGCGACTTTTTTTTTTAATTCCTTCATAATCTGCTATCAAGTTTTATTCTTAGGGTTTCATTTTTCAAATTATTTCCCACCATTTAAAATGATTTTTACATTTTTCCTAACGATTATTTCAGTACATATTTTTCTATAATATTTAACTATGTACGTAGCATGAAGACGTGGCAGCCATATTGATTTTAACGAATATTATATTCAACAATAAAGGCGTGCTCCAGTGCAGCCAGCGTAGAATGTGTACTAATTATAACCGTACACATATACTTCAGAATTTCAGAAATTATTATTTATTTTTGAGCGAAGGATTTTTTGAGAGGGTAGAGTGCTTAAATTACTCCTTTTACAAGTTAGAGTACCTAAATTGCGTTAGGCTAGCTTTTAGGTTCGTTAAATACCGTGTATGTGTTAGCTGCATCCCGTGGTTCCATAGTGTAAACAGCTTCGCGTTTGTTGGAGCATGCGCATGGTGTATGATTGGAACTTGGACATTTTAGCGTTACATGTTGTAAAGTATTTCCGAATTTTCTTCCCTCTGATTGTGTAAATATCAATTATACCGTATTTTGATCACTATAACTTCCTCTTAACCGAAAAGGGCGTTAAACTATCAAAAAGGCTTCAACACGTTCATAATGTGTGAGCGAGTTACAACGTATTATTCAACCTCCGAAAAAAAGAGAAGTAAAACCGTGTATCGCAACATTATACGCGGATATTAACGACAATACATGAAATATGAAATATGGAATTTTATGGCCTTTTTTTTTCAGAATAAAGAAAATACATATGCATTTACATTGCGCACGGGCCTGCTTGGCCGTACGTGCATTATTTTTCCATGAATAAAAAATATAACTAATAATATAAACAAATACCTACAAATACACCTGTATCAAAAAACAATAACAGGCTACATATAAGTAAAATCTATGTCTACACTACATCACAATAATACATATCTACACTCATCCACATTCCGTACATTAATATTAAAAAAAAATGCTAGAAAACAAATTAGAAAAAAACACACACACACACACATACACCCATACACCCCCACACATATACACACCGCACGCTCATACCCCCCTCCCCCGTCCCTGCTGACATTAAATGCACTATCAGACTATTCAACTTATCCGACCTACTTATTATATAACATGATTAAAGATCGAAAACAAAGACCATATTGAGATTCTTCTTATTGTTAATACATATATCCTTAATCTACAATTTTGTTATATCTCAATTTTCTTACTGTACCCAAAAATTTGCATGTTTTTGATTCACTCTCGATCCGTCCTAAAAGATCCCAACACGCCAATCTCCCTCAATCCGACCTGAGAAATCTCTCCGGCAGCATCTGTAATCTAAGTTGTTCTGTCTCTCTACAGAATGCTATAATATGCTGCCAGTTTTCATGGTCATCGCATAGTGGGCATAGTTTAATGCCTTCATCATTTGTTAAATTATGGGCCATCCATCCCCCCAAATGAAACCATGCAATAGCACTTCTATCATCCCCATCCAAAGAGTCAACAATACGTAAGTCCCGAAAACAAAAAAGAAAGTAAAGGAAAACAGTGTATTACAATATTATACATAAGAATTACCCACGATATCGGAAGTGAACTGAGTTGTATGCAAAACCATCGGGATAATCCATAGGCAAACCCTGCTTTAACAGAAATCCCTGTGCTGCCTTTAAAATTGTCTTTTAATCTTGTCCTTAGGCATTACAAAGTTTCTTGCAGGTTTCCCTCGGGGAATATAGATAATTCATTTAGTTAGAAAATCATCATTACATGTTATCATCTTCGTGCAGAAGTCTTATCTGTTGCGCCTTTGAAGTTGTTCTGCCTCTGGGCGTTTAATATTCATGTATCTGTGGTTATTCTTCTAGAATAAGCCACCTTCATAATCACCGACAAGAAAACCAATGATTAAATGTCAGAATATATATTAATACTCAGTACACTGTTTTATATTGCACTGGTTTTTTTTACATTCTTCACAGAATAATGAATTTATTGTCACGAAGAGAGTTTTAATGAGTTTTTTTTTCTTCACGTGGGCGCGCACACGCACAATTCACACGTGCACATGCACCATCCTTATACAGGGTGTAATAAAATATACCGCACAAATTTAACTGCTTACAGAAGGGTATTAAACAAGTAATTAGACATATGCAAGCAATGCTCTAGGATGGAAAATGGACTAGTTATAAGGAATCAAAGTAATCGACAATTAATACAGATAAATCAACAGGAGAGCAAAGTAGGAGAGAAAATTATACTAGAATAACTTCAAATCTTGGTATAATTCCGAGATCGTGATTGATAATGATTCATCAATAACATTTATGAAATACTGGGTTATCAAATTCCTTAAAATGTCGTACTTGGCAGATGATTGCACGCCACTGCACTGGTTACAGTAGAGAATCGGTACAGTGGGAGCCTTAGTTTTCTGAGTGAAACACGCAAAATCTTTCTAGTCAACATGTGGCTTAATGGTTAAAACAATGGACTTGTTATTCGAACACTGATGCCCACTATTTTATTTCTGCGTGTGTACTGTGATATATTGACACTGAAATTTGTTCAGTATAGGCATGCGCAAAATACTTAATAATAATAATAATAATAATAATAATAATAATAATAATACTTTATTTATTCTGGCAGAGTTAAGGCCATAAGGCCCTCTCTTCCACTCAACCAGCACAAATACAAATAAATATTTGACAAATATAGATATACACTATACTAATTATAAAGTTAAAGATACAATAAATGAAGCAATGTAAATGTCATGTACAAACAACATTTTATAGGATAATAACAACAATGATACGATAATAATAATAATAATAATAATAATAATAATAATAATAGTAATAATATTCCCGTATTGGTTATTATATTAATGTCTGATTATAAGTTACTTCAGTATTAGTCGCACTACATGAAAGCATCCATTTGATTTATGGTGCAGCACAAAGTAATGGTGCATGAGCTGCTGTCATGTAAGCGGAACGGTATCCGAATAGACGCAATCCTCACCAAACAACCTTCGAGTCTGTTAATAGGCGTTTGCGAGAGCATGGTACGTTGAAGGTAAACAGAGTAGACGCCGGTGAAAGGCGTACGCGCCGCACTGCAGAGTTCGAAGAAATGTTCTTCATAGGGTGGAAGATGGTCCTACTAGTACTCGTGCTATCGCAAGTGTAATGGACACGAACCATCAAAGTGTATGGGGAGTCCTGTACGAAGACCAACTTCGTTCAACGGGTACAATTTTGTATTTGGGCTTTGTTGCAGCCACCGTACTTCTTTTCCTCGGTGTTATTCTTTGATGAGGCAATATTAAATACGGATGGAGTGCTTCTGAACTGAAAGAAAATTCGTGTGTGGGATTATGAAAATCCTCATGTCATCTTCGAGAGGGGTCACCAGCAGAGATTTTCTGTGAACATATGGGTTGGCATAATTTCTGACCACATAATTCACCCCCTCAGTCACTGCAAAATAATGGTCAGACTTGTTCAGAATATTAAAAGAAGGAGCCTTCTTTAATATGGTAATCATAACACTGATAAATATTTCGTGAAACACGACTCTGATTGGTTGTAAAACAGAAAATCATTGAAACGTGATTGGTCATTGAATCCCATTTGGGGCATGAGTTAATATAGTCACTGAAATCCTCCTAAACGACAGGACTGATTTTGATGATTTTTTTGTTCGTCTGATCGGGTTCCTCTATGTTTTAGATTTATAATTGGATCCTCTAACACCTTTAGGCGTAGGAGTTCACCTGAAGTAAAAATTGAAAAATCTCTCTAGCGGTCACATTTTTCGATGTTTCACAACGAAAATCAGTATGTGCAATTAAAATTAACCGAAGTAGATATTGTACAAAACTGACCGAAATTCGACAATTATAAGTGAAGGTTCACTTGATATTCGAAATTAAAAACTGCCTAAACGACTGGACCGGTATCGATGAAATGTTTTGTGCGTTTGAGCGGGTCCCTGGATGGTTTAGAACCACAATTGGACTAGGTACGAGGCGCTGCGATCGCATTATAGAATATATTTTTTTATCAGACTTCTACTCATCTGCATTATCGATATATTCCGCACGACAACAATGTGACGCCATCATGCTCGCTTCTTCAGCCACAACAGATGGCTGTGAGTTTTTTCTTGCAAACGTATTTAAAAGTATCTACTTACGTCTTAATTAGTGGATTTTAAGGTAAGAAGTAACTTATATGTCTATCGTCCGGCCATGACACGAGAATTGAACGTTCAGGCAGGATAACGTTTGCCAGGTACGCTAGTTATATATAAAACTCCATGACGCGATAGGCCTACCAGACGGCTGCTGGTCTCACATCTACATGTGTTAATAACAGAGGTAGAGGATGAATCAGCCACTTTAGGGGTCACATGTGGTCATAATGTCGGTTCGCCAGCCGTTATTGCTGTTTATTTCAACCAGGAGCCGCTAGTTACTTTAGCTACCCAATTGCCTCACGATGCTGGGTCCCATGCAGCCCTAAATTCCATGAGAAGATTTTTTCTCCCCTGGAGACCTAACCCACTCAAGTCCTGTAGCTCTGCGCCAAGGCATCTTACCTTAACCTGTCTGCTACGGCGCGGGAACCATATGTCATTGTGTGTGTGTGTGCCAGAATAAATTGTGCAACTCCTAGAGAAATTTCAACCAAACTTGGTTCACAAATCATTTATGATCTGGAAAAATAATTGTAAGGGACAAGACGCTTACCACATGATTTGAAAGTGGGGAAAGTGTGAAAATAATTGAGAAAAGCCGATCGAATTACATTCCAGGAGAACTCTGAAACGCCCGGAGGAATTGCAACCATATGTAACTTAAAATCTGGAAACCATATTGTGGGCGGTAAGAATCCGCTAGTAATATTAGGAGTGGAGTGAGAGGGAGTTGCATGTAGATTGATTGAAAAAGGCAGATATTAGTTTCGAATCCATAGTTTTTTGGGGGGAGATTTCCAGTGTTATTTATAACAGTGTTAGGCCGCGGTGGACTAGTGGTTATCTGTTTCCGAGGATCGCGGGTTCAAACCTGGTCGGGGTTGATGGATTTTCTTAGAATGGAAAAATCCAAGGAGCAAGTCCTCCGGGAGGGACTTTAAACCGTAGGTCCCGAGTCTCAAGATTTTCAGGCTCGTTAAAGATCCTTCAACCTGAAAAAAAGGCCTCTAAGCAAAATTTAACCGAATTCTTTCCCGTTCTAGTACTACCTTGGTTTCCTAGATGTCAGTATGAGGCGGAACGCTGACCACGGACCACTCAAATGACATCTACACGAAAACAAGTGTAACTAAATTAATATGGTTCGAATTCTTCCCTGTAAGGGGAGATAACCAAAATCTCTGTTAAGGGAAACATGGACTTAAAAGATTACAAGAAGATTTATAATAGTAACGATGACTTTTAAACTCAAGATTTATCCCTGAGACCGCAAGGAGTATGCGGGAACTTAGAAATTGTCAAAAATAAATTATCGATAGTGACCGATATCAATGCCGAATTGATAGTTTTCAGATTTTCTAAGATTTCTAAGATTTAAGCCCAGGTTTAACCCCTAGCTTCTCTAAGGCGTGAGAGAGGGTAATGTAAAAATATTCTACAATTTCTGATATTAGTGTCAAAATCCTAATTTTTTGGGTCTCTGAGATGAAGGACTCTATCAATGTCGCCAAGATCAAGATTAAAAAATGTAGGTAATGTCTATAATGTTTTTATTATTAAATAACGTTAACAATAACATCCCGCCACATACTTGAGAACTGTCAGTAAGAATAGTGCAAAACAATCAGACAACTAATGTAATATTACAGGAAAATAGTAATCCCACCACATACTTGAGAACTGTCAGTAAGAATAGTGCAAAACAATCAGACAACTAATGTAATATTACAGGAAAATAGTAATCCCACCACATACTTGAGAACTGTCAGTAAGAATGGTGCAAAATAATCAGACAACTAATGTAATATTACAGGAAAATAGTAATCCCACCACATACTTGAGAACTGTCAGTAAGAATATGGCAAAACAATCAGACAACTAATGTAATATTACAGGAAAATAGTAATAAATATTCCATCCATTCATAGTAATTCTGCCCGAAGGCAGATCCTTCACTGCAATCATAAGCATTTTCATGCTATGCTTGCAGCTTTACTAGGGAATTGTGTAGGTGTGGTTGCTTCCCGTTGCTTTCCACACCGGTGAAGGATGATGATGGTAATGATAAGGATGATGACCATATGATTTCGGGGACCGTTTAGGCCTTGAAGTTTTCCTGACATTTGTCTAATAGGTGAGGAAAAACCCCGATAAAAACCTCACCGAGAAAAACTGCCCCGACCGCGGATCGAACCCGGGTCCGCTGCGTGACAAGGCAGCACGCTACCTCGAGACCACAGCGGTGTACTTAATAAATATTAAGAGATTGAAAATATATAAAACTAATTATGAATTAGATCTGTTCCTCTATGTTTTCATTACGTGTTTTACAAAAGTAAGTTTCTTACAAGGGAACTGTCAACAATTGCATGCCGAAACTTAGCTTGAAATTTCTCCCAGAAAAGAATTGTGATATACCAAGGCCGTGGAAAAAAAATGTCATCTTTAATTGTAAGGCACATAAATCGAAGTCAGAATCCAGCAATGGGAAACCGCTGTACGGAGAGATGGACTCCCTTCATAGTAGATAATGGAATTTATTGCCTTTTTTTTTCAGAATAAAGAAAATACATATGCATTTACATTGCGCACGGGCCTGCTTGGTCGTACGTGCATTTTTTTTTCCATGAATAAAAAATAAAACTAATAATATAAACAAATACCTACAAATACACCTGTATCAAAAAACAATAACAGGCTGCATATAACTAAAATCTATGTCTACACTACATCACAATAATACATATCTACATTCATCCATATTCCGTACATTAATATTAAAAAAATGCTAGAAAACAAATTAGAAAAAAAACCACACACATAGACCCACATACCCCCACACATATACACAAACCGCACGCTCCATACACCCCGCCCCCCCGTCCCTGCAGACATTAAATGCACTATCAGACTATTCAACTTATCAGACCTAATAACAACATGTTTTCAACATTTATCGGCTCATCACAATTTAGGAACAAGATCACAAGACTCTTCTTTACTTTTGATACCACAACACAGGACCTGTCTGTACTCTGAATCTTACACAATATCTATGGCTAGAGCATGGAACTCACTTCCCAGTCATGTCAGGGACTGTCAATCGTTATCATTATTTAAATCCAAATTAACTAATATCTTAAGTTCGACACAATGAAAACATTAACTACATAACAACTATATCGATTCTATTAATAATCATGTAGGAAGCTACTTACTTTATTTTATATCATTTTAATTTTATTATATGTTTTTGTTAGCATTAGCTAGTATTAGATCCATCATCATTGTATTTTGTTTAGTCTGTATTTTAATATCTTAAAATTGTAATATGTACGTAATTTTTGTATAATTTTACTATTCGCTGGTTGAGTGGAAGAGAAGGCCTTATGGGCCTTAACTCTGCCAGCTAAAATAAATCATTATTATTATTATTATATTATTATTATTATTATTATTATTATTATTATTATTATTATTATTATTATTAACTTATTATATAACACGATTAAAGATCGAAAACAAAGACCATATTGAGATTCTTCTTATTGTTAATACATATATCCTTAATCTACAATTTTGTTATATCTCAATTTTCTTACTGTACCCAAAAATTTGCATGTTTTTGATTCACTCTCGATCCGCCCTAAAAGATCCCAACACGCCACTCTCCCTCGATCCGACCTGAGAAATCTCTCCGGCAGCATCTGTAATCTAAGTTGTTCTGTCTCTCTACAGAATGCTATAATATGCTGCCAGTTTTCATGGTCATCGCATAGTGGGCATAGTATTCAATGTAGCAATTCAGCAGTTATATCACTTCCCTGTAGCTTGAATGAGAGATCTGTCGCTGGAATGTATTTCCTTGCGGTTAAAAACGGCAGATATTTTTTTCAACATGGTTATTGTAGATCATCACGCTTCTCTGAGAGAAATTCCAAGGTAGGGTTTCGGCATGCAATGGTTGGTAGTTTTCTTCTTAGTCTAAATTGTGATAAAGCTATTACAACTGTTAGAATGTGTATTCCTGAAGCAACTAGGGACCTATGAGAAGACATTCCAACTATCAAATGAGAAAAACAACGCCATCTGCCCGACTTCTACTCAACAGATGCCATGATATAACCCTAGCAATGATTCCTGACGAATGAAATTTGTAATGAGAGCTTAAATGCGAGTCGTGTACTAACCAGATGTAGGTCGCAGTCAATAGGAAGTATGACCACACGTCATTGCTATCTCCCTCGCTAGCGAATATCAAATACAGTCACTGCTAAACATTTTTAAAATCTCGCTACATAGATTAATTAATATAGGTAATCTTTATCGTAGACTGCGATGGGCAGGACATGTGGCACGAATGGGGAATGAAATACGTACATGGAAGCTTCTTGTCCGAAAACCAGAGGGAAAACGCCCAGTTGGTAGACCAAGAAGGAGGCGGGAGAATAACACTAACTCTGAATTGAGGGAAGTAGGTTATACGGGGAATGATTGGAAAACATTAGCTCAGGATAGGGATGTATGGAGAGCTTATGTCTGCGCGGCAATGAACCTACGGGTTCGATAGTGCCCGTGAGTTAGGACATCTTTATACGTGGAGGAAGTATATTCACTATATATATATATATATACACACACACACACACTCTATATTTGGTTTATATCTCTCTGTTAATGTTTTAAATAACCACTAAATGTCACTTTAATTTAAACCATTTATAGTCTTCCCCGCGCCGTAGCCATGTGATTAAGGCAAGATGCCTTGGCGCAGAGCTACGGGACTTGCGCTGGTTCGAGTCTCCATGGGGGAAGAAATGTTCTCAAGGAATTTCTGCAAGTATGGGAACGGTGCCCACCCAGCATCATGAGACATTTGGGTGGCTATAATAAGTTCCACGTTGAGAAACCGGACATTCACATTGCACTATAATTTTAAGACTTGAGGCAGCAAGTGTACAAAATATTATAATTATAGTCTACGGTTTAAAATCTAAAATCAACACATCCGCGTCTCACTATAATTCTCTATGGACTGTACATGTTTTGTAAGATGAACTGTTTTGTTTGTGCACGTGGCAGGCAGGGAATTCACAGCTGAGCAGCCTGGATAGGCTCTCTCATTGAATTTACGGTCAAGGACATTCTTCAAATTCCCTTGCGCGACCTATAACACAATAATGGAAGCAGGCAAACTATGTGCTCCAGCACATAGTAAGACGTTACGCTACGCACGGATTTCATCACAAATTCTGCCAAAATAAGAAATTCCATCAACCGAATGAAGATTGCGTGTGCGAACTGTGCAACAAACATTCTGAGAGATTACCATGCTCGAAATTGCCAAAAAAAAAAAAAAAAAAAAAACTTTAAATAATAAAAACTAGGACTAGAATAGTTGATCATAAGTATTTTGCACATCATCATCATCATCATCCAGGGCTTAAGCCTGTTGGCTCGTTCCGGTTTCATGAAAGCTACAATTGTTAAAATTGTTCAGACTATCTTCTGTGTGGGCGACCAAATTTTCTCCTTACGCGCGGTTCATAATTCAGCAATAATTTTGGAATTCTTCCTTCTATCAACATGTTCTTCCCAATCGTTCCTATATTTAATTATTTAAGTATTTTGCACGTTGTTCGCTTTTCACTATTTTAATATGCAACGTAGTAAGTTCATTTTTATAAGTTTACACGAGATGTAAAAAGTTTTACACCAGGAGATTAAGCAATAAGTTGGAAATGTATCGTATAATATACAGCACATCGTCCACTGCTGTGATCTCGGGGTAGCGTGCTGCCTTGTCACGCAGCGGGCCCGGGACAGATTTTCTGGGTGAGGTTTTTATCGGGGTTTTTCCTCACCTGTAAGACAAATGTCAGGAAAACTTTAAGGCCCAAACGGTCCCCAAAATCATGTGGCCATCACAATCATCATCATTCATATTCATCTTAGGTTAAGCTTAGGATTAGGGACTCTCTTGGCGCACCATTATCATCATCATCACCCATCATATCATCGGGGCAACGTACCCCGCCTTCCAGGCGCCCCAACCTCAGAAGTGGGTTACAAGTACGCCATGCTAGGAGATAAATCAGGAATGTCGAAAGACAAACCTGGGGCATTTGGAAAAAAAAATATATATACAGCACATTAATAAATTTATTTATTGTTTTTCGTAAAACAATGGAAAAATGAATTACTAGAAATTATTTAAATTTGTGTCAAATTATATAGCAATGTATATAAATAACTAACGGTTATGCACAATTTATTTTCACTAACCCGAACATTTAAATAAGCTATCATGAGAAATGTAGTTTAGCCGATTTAAGGATTAAAAATTGTAGCTCCTTAGGTTGCGGACTTGTCGAGTTTTTGGTCGATCGTTGTAAGAGCTCAGTTGGTAGAGCTGTGAACTCTAGTGTATATAATTTCAGTAATCCATACGTCGCTGGTTCAAATCCGGCTAGGAGTGTTTTTTTTTATAGAAGAGTATTACTTTTAGGTCATACTACAATAGTATCGAATTTAAAGATATTTACGTTTTTATCTTATTCTGTAAAATATTAAAACTAAAAAATAAAAAATAAGTTATAGTTTTAAAAAACTAAAAGAACACGCTTTATTAGAAAACTAAAAAATGAAAAATAATTTTAATTTCCAATACGCTTGGGATAAAGTAAAGTGGTCAACAAAAAAATCATCTCCAACACATATAGAATAAAATTAGAGTTATCAACAAAAAGAAAATAATTTTACCATTAAAAGCGTGGGGTGATTTTTATGATTTTTACATGTTCTTCTTAGAGAGCTTACTTTTACCAATATCTGTTTATTATCAAATATATTAATTGATATAGAGCACCCCACGCTTTTGATGGTAAAATTATTTTCTTTTTGTTGATAACTCTAATTTTATTCTATATGTGTTGGAGATGATTTTTTTGTTGACCACTTTATTTTATCCCAAGCGTATTGGAAATTAAAATTATTTTTCATTTTTTAGTTTTCTAATAATGCGTGTTCTTTTAGTTTTTTAAAACTATTATTTATTTGCTCCATATTGTATATGACATCCTAGTGTCCTTGGTGAACGATGTATTTCACACATATTAAAATATATATCGTGGGATCATTCACATTTCCCACCAAAGTATTAATAGAAGATGGAAGATGGAGTGAAATCGCTTACAACTGAGGAATGCCGAATATTTCAATATCCGATATGTGCATTTCTGGTGACGCGGCAGTCACTCCCATATTCTAGCTGCTACCACACACATTCCAACATCCAATGGTCAATATCAACAAATGTATTCGTGTTCCTTTCTCGGACTTCTGCCAACTCAGGAGGTGCGCATATATGTAACTCCATACGAAAAAGCCACAACGGAAATCAGTCTCTTTGAACTTGTATACTACGTATCGATACTTTTGTCTTCAGGTGCTGTAGTGCGAGGAACATTTTGTGCGAAATCGCAGTTGTAGGTATATATAAAAAGAACCGCATTTAGCGAATTATAACAGCTTAAATAGCATTAAAAAAAGCTACAATGTTTAAATTGTCTAAGTACCATACAGTCTAAAATTGTTTTGGGTGGAAAACCTAACTTTAATTTACGATAGTCTATCCAGAATTAGTTTTGCGATGAAGGATTATTGAAGGATTTCATTATGTATTGATTTATGAATGTTCGCGTATTTTTATTTCTAACAACATTGCTTTATTTCTGTTTTACGCACATCGGTCTCCAATTTAAAAGTGCCAACCCAGAACAACACACGCTATCCATATGTTAGCCCTTTTTAAGTGGCATTTCGGTTAGTTTTAAATATTGGACTGAAAAATATGTTTTTTATAAATATTATTCCCCGTAATTAGTTAATATTAATAACAAAAATAATTAATAATTAGCGCAGTTAAAAATTAATTAGTTGAACATTAATGTGGCATTAAAACTAATAAAACTCTACAAAATATAATAAAAAACAATAGAACCAAAAGAAAAAAAGAAAAATTATCAGGTGTATATAAATTGAAGTGTGTCACAACGTTAAGCTGAAAATATATAAAACTATTATTCTACCAGTTATATTATATGGGTGCGAAACATGGACTCTTACTTTAAGGGAGGAAATGAGATTACAAGTATTTGAGAATAAAGTTCTTAGGAAATTTTTTGGACCAAAGACAGATGAACAGACAGGTGAATGGAGAAGACTACATAACAATGAACTACATGGTCTTTATAGGAAGCCAGATATAATAAGAACAGTTAAGTCTCATAGATTGCGATGGGCAGGACATGTTGCGCGTATGGGGAATGAAAGACGTGCATGGAAACTTCTTGTAGGAAGGCCAGAAGGAAAACACCCAGTTGGTAGACCAAGAAGGAGGTGGGAGAACAACATTAACTATGATTTGAGGGAAGTAGATTATACAGGGAATGATTGGAAAGCATTGGCTCAGGATAGGGATGTATGGAGAGCTTATGTACGCGCGGCCATGAACCTACGGGTTCGATAGTGCCAGTGAGTAAGTAAGTAAGTGGCACATGTGACAATGTCTATATAGGACAAACTGGTAGACCTTTTATCTCTCGGATAAAGGAACACATGAGAGCATATAACAGAAATTTAGAAAATTCAAAATATGCTAACCACCTATTCCAATTTAATCATTGTTTCGATCTAAATTTTGAAATTTTACATATTTGTGATAAGGGTAAGAAGTCAGATCTTTTGGAGGCTGTAGAAATTAATAAATTTAAAAGTAGTAAAAAACTGTTAAATTCTCAACTTGATTTGAATGAATCCCCTTTGTTAAATTTAAAAATTTAAATAAATATTGTTGTATTGTTGCTTAGATCAGTTGGAACACAATTCATAATTTGTTAACATGTCTGAAGAAGGTACAGTGTACCGAAACAGCTGTCACTGAATTATATAATAAATATGAAAATCAAGTAAAAATACGTTTTATTTTTATTTAATTAATAAAAATTAATTTATTCAAGTCGACGTTTCAGTAGCCTTGTGTGAGATTATTCTCAAGATATTGGACATGGTTGTTTATAATACATAGTCACCATCACCAAGAAATTTTTCTTTTTGTTACAAATATAAATTATTAAAAATATTTGGTGGGGTTGTACAAGACCAGCCTTTTACTTACGCGACTTATGCCATTTCTGATATAATTTAAAGTATTGCAATTATACAATTTATCTTCGAGGAATTACCATCATCAAAATATGTAAACGTATCATGAAATGAACTAGTAGATTTTACGTTGTAACCGTTAGACATGTTGAATTTTTCATAGAATAACTGATATGAAGAGGTAATTTATTTTACGTATCAAATCACATTTAAAATGCAAGGAACCTAAAAGCTAACCAAACCTAATTAAATTACTGTAACCTAAATCAATTACTCTAAACTAGGTGAATTACATGGAACGCCCTTTTTCTTATTTTACGCGGTTAAATAAGTAAAAGATAAATTCGGACATAATTTGTTGAAACCACAGATATGCTTTAGCAGTGGGTTTTTCGCTGGTCAGCGGTGGTGTATCGCTGATAATCGGTGGTATATCGCTGGTTAAAAGTGTGATAATCGGTGGTTTATCGCTGGTTAAAAGTGTGATAATCGGTGGTTTATCGCTGGTTAAAAGTGTGATAATCGGTGGTTTATCGCTGGTTAGAATTAAGAACTGTTGTAACCTTGTGGTCATGACAGGAAATAGTCCTACTTTATTTTCATATTTACGAGTAAAATAAACAAATGATAATTACTTCTTCGAAAGTAAATAAGTTTAATACAATATTTTATTAATATTTCCTGCAATTAAGTACTATTAAATTCGGTAAATAAACAGCTACTCTTCTCCCACCCGGCCAAATATTTTAACAAGAAATATCATATGTTTCACACCGTTCATTTAAATATTTTTGTTTGTTCAAACAATATTTTTCTTTTTTCTAAAGGCCATTTCTGCTATCAATCTCTTATGATAATTAGTTTTTTTGTGTAAAATTTTTATGTCATCTCATTTCATTTCATGATTTTGATTAATTCCATGTTCACTGATTACCGAAAATTCTGCACCTCGGTTACTGAAGTTCTTTTTTATGTTCATCAATTATTTTTCTTAGAAATCGTTTTGTTTGGCCTACATAAAACTTTTCACAATCATCACACTAAATTCTGTATACAACATCTGTCAACTTATTGCTATCAATTTTATATTTGCCAGTTTTTATTAAATTTCTTTCAAGTTTGTCAGGAACAATATGAGCAAAACCAAATTTGAATGGTTTCAATTTCTCTTCCAATCCTTCATTTAAACCTTTTACATAAGGTAATTTAAAATGACTAATTAACTCATGCCCCAAATGGGAGTCAATGACCAATCACGTTTCAATGATTTCTGTTTTACAACCAATCAGAGTCGTGTTTCACGAAATATTTATCAGTGTTATATTTACCATATTAAAGAAAGCTCCTCCTTTTTAATAATCTGAACAGGTATGACCATTATTTTGCAGTGACTGAACCTATAAGAAATGCGGCTACCAGATTGTATATATAGTGCATAGATATCAACACATAGCGCTTGCTGGAGTTTATATAAAAACATTTGTAGCAATTTATTATACCACCAAAAAAAGAAACCACTGTTTGCACTTACTTAAATGTATTTTTCCCAGGTAATAATCCAGAAAAATATAATTGTAATATTTACATCATACGACATCAGAAATGAATTAATATACAATTTGATGTGTTCCATTTTTTCTCCACTAGAGAGCATTCTTACAATATTGCGTTCCTTTGGCAATAAATAGTATTATCTGGTTGCAGCGATAAACAAAAGAAGCAGATGAAGCGTACCTATCGCTACTCATTTGTTTTCAAACATCGCCGTTTACATTAAATATATAAATATTTTAAAATAACTATGATTAAATAATGATTTGTGAGTAAACAGATTAATTTTATTCGTTAAATAGTCCTAACAATTGCCACTCTTGATTTCCAAATTCTCTAGATAAATTCACTCCTCACTTCGTGAGTCGTGAATTTATCGATAATTAGGAAATCACTCGTAGCATTACTTATGAAAACTTTGTTCTTCAACATCTAGATCCATTTAATCTAATTTCATGCCTTCCAGTGTTTTCAACCATCTCTTAATTTGTTGATTAATACACTCTTGTGGATAATAATTTTCCATCGAATTCTGTTTAACCAATTCGATGTTTTGTTTATGGAATATTTTATTGGAAAATAAAATCGCACTGTCAATTAAGCCAGAAGTTACACTTATTCTTTATTGAACTGGGTGCCCTGAGTGGAACTGTATATATCTTCCACATAATGTTGGTTTGCTCTGGTGGATAGATAGCGTTATTGATGCCTGTTTTCAATTTGTGCACCACTTTACGTAATTGACATATTCTTGTATTGTGTACAGACTATACGATTAGTGTATAAATATATGTTTGTGTAGATATATGAAAGCTGATGATGAAAAGAAGGGAGAAGGCGAAACTCTGTACCAACACGGGTCGAATGTTTGAACGCATTAGACAGTAAAAGGCGTTCTCTGCTAAAAAAGTTTTATCCAAATACATTTTGCTTACTCAGAAATCTTTTCATGCAATAATAATTATAAGCTACCTGACGCGGTACCTTAAGATCATAGCTCAAGATAGAAACTTATCGTGAAAATCCCGAAGGGAACCGATGGTAACCGATGTAGTTTGAAACCTTTGCAGCTTTATCCAAGATGTCGGACCTTGAAGACTTCGGTCATGTTTTCGGTATACGCGGAGAAGAGGAATTTGATAGTCTACCAAATAATTCAACTGGAAGAACAGGAGAATCGGCGTAAAATTGCACGACGCAGACGTCGTTGTATACGGTATTATTTGCGGGACGCAAGCGTAAATGCGTTCTTCTTAGCAGACGAAAATAACGGAAGTGGTTTTATCGCTGAGAATTCTGGGTAATTCGTTGCCAATATTACGAAAACGTCAACTTTCATGCATGACCGGTAAGTCGGCCGTTAATTCGATCTCAGCAATTGCTCACTGTGAGTCACCTCACTAGTGATTGGAAGTAATTTGAGTAGAGACTAATGTATTTGCATGCGGCCCTAGTCTGCTACTGTCGAAAAGCACCAAGGAGTTCGCCGTGCTTAACGTCTCCCATCCGATGGACGAATCGCTATCAATAGTATCACATGACTTCTTAACATATGTACTGCGCAGTTTAACCCTTTGCCCCGCTCAGTTATTTCCTGTAGTATGCTGTATAGAGACATATTCCTTTTACGGCATTTAAAGTTTAAATGTCTTCTAGTCACGTTTAACTGAAGAATGGCATATGTGTACTAACTATGATCTCTTCTGAAAAATAATGTGAAATATGCTAAATCAAAAACTTGTTTTCAAATTACAAATATATTCATCAAATAATTACTTATTCCTTTTGTAAATATGTCACGATACAATTTATATATATATATATATATATATATATATATATATAAATACCTCAAAGTATTCCACAATTGTAAGGATGGATAATATTACCTTTCAATAATATTATAATTGAAGCAAATATATTTATTAACAGTTAATATTTTATATGTATGAATAAATTATAAAGGCCTATCCTCAGTTTAATATCTTATGTTTATAGTTTGCATAAAATATATTTCTAAAATTATTTTGATAAACTTTATTAGTCCGTTTCTATTTATTTTGTTAATTTCAACTTGAAATAATGCACCATTGTTAAAAAAAACTATATTTTGCTGATAAATCAAGACACAGACACAGAAAGTAAGTAACATCATTAGTAAAAATTTTCTCATATCCAAGTTCTACTACAGATAAAATATATTTATTACTTTCTCTATTACCGGTATATAATAATGAAATATTGCCCTTATCTGTTTATACTTTTATTTGATGATGAGAAATATTCCAATTCTTTAAAATTAAGTTCTGAGGACCAATTATTAAAAGAGTAATTATTGTTCTCGTTATAATCAGTGCGCTCTGTCGTCGACGCTACGATTTCTTCATCACTGCCACTCGTTTGTTCTATATGACTATATTGCACTAAACTACCCATCCAAGAAGCGTCAGAACTATCATTTTCATAATTAAATTCCTCATCTATCGCGGCCACAACGTCTTCACTGAACAATGCGTTTAAATTATAGGTAGTTTTACTAACACATGAATTTTTGCTTTCGCTTGCCATAGTTACAGATAAACTGGTGGAGGCAATCAAAAATAGGGTTGAAACACACAAAAAAGTACCGTTAGAATTTTACAAAAAATTATAAAGCAAACCTTGTTGCCACATTTAATACATTCCACAGATGCCAAAGAATGACTGATATGTCACAGTGTTCCAAGAAAATGAATCCAAGTTGAAATACAGCTGTTTTATAAAGAGGTACGCTTTACTACGTTATACGGGGCAGGGACAAAGCAAGTAAGGTACGCTTTACTACGTTATACGGGGCAAAGGGTTAATGCAGGAATCTGACGTAGAATCTGGCGATTAAAAATTCCAAATCAATAATAATAATAAAAATAATGCTTTATTTATTCTTGCAGAGTTAAGGCTATAAGGCCTTCTCCACTTCTTCTGGCCCCGAGATTGAGAATTTTTAACTGAAATAATCTAGTTTAATTAATTTTACCATTAACATTTTCAACTCCGCCGGGTACCGAAGCAGATATGCTTATTACCTGAACCAGGATTAAAGTAAACTGTCTAATGTTGGATTCTCGCAAGTTACCAAATTATTGAAGGAGTGATTATTTTAAATTATGTAAGGTATCTCGAATTTAAAGAAATGAAATAGTTTTAATAAACATTAAATTATAGTTACTATTTATAGCACAATTACAAATTATGTAAAATATACTATTAAAATATATATGTAGTCAATATGCCCATTTCACCAATTAATGTTTTAAAATGGTCAACAAGTTTCTACAGCCAAGCTGTCATTCTCAAGACCAGATATTGACTCATATAGAGTCAATATCTGGTCTTGAGAATGACAGCTTGGCTGTAGAAACTTGTTGACCATTTTAAAACATTAATTGGTGAAATGGGCATATTGACTACATATATATTTTAATATTATATCACCAAGAAGATCACTTGTGTATTAAAATATACTAGAATAGAAATTCGATTGAAATTCTAATATGTATAGCGGTTCATGTTTTGGTATATATTCTCAATTGAAATACATTAAACGTTCAGTGAAAGAACAACGTTTGTCACTTTTTTTGTCAACATGGAGTGTTTCCATTAGAATCTCCTTCAAAATAACTATCTATTAGGCATTTGATACGGCGAAATATAGAATTCGGTCAATGGTTTATTTACCATCAAATTTTGGCATGCAGATGAAGAAGAATGTAAGATGTATAATCTATCTATCTATCTTCGGGTTTTTACAGCTGCTGCCGTCTTCCCGTGCCAAACCTCCAAAGCCTACGGTCTTGAGCATCTTCGATGCTTAGCCCTCTAGCTTGCATTACTGTCTTCATGTTTTCCTTCCATGTTAACCTTGGTCTTCCTCTTTTCTTCTTTCTGTTAGGATGCCATTCATATAGTTGCTTCGGCCATCGCTCATCTTCCATTCTTAAAACATTTCCTAACCACTTTAATTCCTGTATATAATAATAATAATAATAATAATAATAATAATAATAATAACAATAATAATAATGAAGATGAAGACGATGATAAAAATGTTAATAGTAAAAATAATAATCTTCTTCTTCATCACTTCCTGGTTTAGGCAAGAGTTGCCTGTTCCGTCTTCACTAATAGATCTAAGACCATCTCTTCCGAGGACGTCCGACATCTCTTCTTCCTCTTGGAAAATAATGCAAGATTTTATTTAGTAATCCTCTCTCTTCCATTCTATCTACATGTTCTTTCCATTGTATCTTGTTGTTAAATATCTTTTAATAATAATAATAATAATAATAATAATAATAATAATAATAATAATAATAATAATAATGGAGACGTTATAGGCCAATAGTAACCTGCTGGAGTTCGAAATTCTTAAAACGTTAGTCAGACTTATACGAATGTGTCTAAATGGCACAAAGAGTTGGGTGCGTGTAGCCAAACAATTTTCGGATACTTTTGAAATCCACAATGGGCTGAAGCAAGGAGATGCACTATCTCCTCTACTATTTAATTTTGTACAAGAGCATGCCATCAAATCGTTAAAGGATGAAGAAGACCTACAACTCAATGGTAATATTAAGCTGTTGGTTTATATTATATGGGTGCGAAACATGGACTCTTACTTTAAGGGAGGAAAGGAGATTACAAGTATTTGAGAATAAAGTTCTTTGAAAACTTTTTGGACCAAAGAGAGATGAACAGACAGGTGAATGGAGAAGACTACATACCAGTGAACTATACTGTCTTTATAGGAAGCCAGATATAATAAAAAGAGTTAAGTCTCGCAGACTGCGATGGGCAAGACATATGGCACGAATGGGGATCGAAAGACATGCACGGAAGCTTCTTGTAGGAAAACCAGAGGAAAAACGCCCAGTTGGTAGACCAAGAATGAGGTGGAAATACAACATTAACTGTGATATGAGGGAAGTAGATTATACAGGGAATGATTGGAAAACATTATCTCAGGATAGAGATATCTGAAGAGTTTATGACCGGGCGGCCATGAATATACGGGTTCGATAGTGCCAGTGAGTTAGTTAGTTATTAATAGTAGTATTAAACTCCGTTTTCTAGGTTAGATGGAAAAATTACACTTTTTTTTAGTAGCCTTCATTTGAGACCGAACGAGTCTAAAGGCTGTAATGTTGATGATGGTAATGATGATGAACTGAAAATAATCTGCTTAAGTGCCTTTAGAGTATCATCCATTCGTAGTGCACTACTAAAGATTAAAACCCCTCAACATTAAAACTTGTTTAATCCGAAACGTGAATAATGCGGAAATCTGTCCAATGTGAACAAATGTATTGGTCCCGGCAGAATAATAGTAATTTTACGCGTTCTCATTCTAAATGAAACAAAATTTGTCCAACGCGGAAAC
Organism: Diploptera punctata; assembly: GCA_030220185.1. Taxonomy (NCBI): domain Eukaryota; kingdom Metazoa; phylum Arthropoda; class Insecta; order Blattodea; family Blaberidae; genus Diploptera; species Diploptera punctata. The sequence goes on along the minus strand of JASPKZ010007328.1, from coordinate 613,824 downwards.
GGAAGAATGTTTCTACAGAATTATGAAAAAAGTTTATAAGACGGAAAGATAGAGAGAGAATTAAATTGGTTTCTACTTCATTGAATTCCCGTTAGGCTACTTAATAAGTGATGATTCCTGCCGCCGGGTGAAGTAGAGTTTCAACCTGTATCTGGAACGTTCTTTCCGCCTCATTGCACACCTTTTTACGAAATGCAGGTTCATTTAACAAGTATTTGGCGTGTGACATCTATTTTACAAAATACCAATGCACTGTAAAATGTTAGATTAGTTTATCTTTAACAGGTAGCGTTCTGAATTTCCGGAATAAAGATGGATAAATCGTATGTATCATTGTCATTAAACGAAAAAGTGAAAGTGATTGAAGATAAATAAAAACAAACTCTCAGTACGCGAAATAATGACTAAATTTAAATGTGGAAAATCACAAGTTTATGAAATTTTAAAACACAAAGAGAAAATAATGAATAAATAGATTTAGATAGAATAAATATATTTAGCCTGGTGGAGTTAAGGCCATGTGGCCTTCTCTTCCACTCACCAGAACAAACGTATGTTACATATGAATACAAAAAAATTACAATAATAGTCATATTAAACAGGACAAACATATGTTACATATGAATACAAAAAAAATTACAATAGTAGTCATATTGAACAATTAATTATCTGTCAAATTGAATAATAAAGAAAATGATGTCTAATAATACAATGAAACTAAATACAATTAAAATTAAATTAATGATACAATGAATACAAAAAGGAATAACAGCTCGAATCTACTATACATAAAAAGAAAAGAAAAAATACAAAGAAAGTAATAAACTACAATGAATTAATCTACGCTTTTTATACAAGGCATTAGGTAAATATATTAACAAATCCTAAGTCTATTTTTATTAAATAATGCAAAAACGCATTATTAATCTTAAAAAGTAATATTAGTGAGCTGTTTCTGTTAGTAATTTTATTTTCAATTTGTTTCTGAAAGATGGTAAAGTTTGGCAGTCTCTGACATAGGCTGGAAGTGAATTCCATGTTCTAGCAAGAGAAACTGTAAAAGATTTCGAATAATAGGTAGTATGATGAGGAGGGATATAAAGGACACTGTGCTCAAGGGATCGGGTATGTAAGTTATGTGTATCATGGATGCAAAGAAATGGTCAAATGAAGAGGAGGGGGAGAATCAAGAAATCAAACAGGTGTGGGAGTGGTTTATAAGTTCACAATAATAAATCTCCAAATTTCTGGACCGATGCTCCAAAGCCAAGTTCTAGCTGTTGCTATATCCCTAGGGAATAACGATTTCAAGGCATCTTCAAGTTGGTTGTGGACAGTTTTAAAAGACGACCCCATGTAGTGTGGAATGAAGTTTGCAGGGAATCAAAGGATGTGGAAGAAAGTACAGTTAGTGAATGGAAACTGAAACTGCATACTTTAAGTTGAGGATGTGCGGGTATGAGACAAAACAGGACTGTTTTTCTCGCGTTCCGTCGAAGTCGCTGGTACATACTATACTTCTCCTTCTAATGGCAGCGGGACTACAATTAATCCATGGTACATAAATATACATAGGCCTATACGGTGCTCTATACTCTAAGATTGGTTATTTATGTTTTGTTTTTTTTACAATGCGGAATGTTGTCTAATGTGAAAAAAAAAATTGGTCCCATGCGATTCCGCTTTGGACAAGTTTAACTGTATAAGAAACTCGTATAAATTCAAGAAATTGTGCAATAAATTAATATGCTGTCATAAAAATTGGAGATATAAGTAGTAAAAATTATAATGATGACATGCTGTAAGAATGGACAGCTTAGGACAAATGAGGGAAATTTTGAGGAAGTGGCTGAATTCAAATACCTAGGAACAATAATCACAAATAGGAATGAGATGCACAAAGAAATTAAACATAGGCTCAATTCTGGAAATACATGTTATTATGCATTGCAGAGACTTTTGATGTCCCAACTCCTTTCAAAAAACGTTAAACTGAAAATATATAAAACTATTATTCTACCAGTTATATTATATGGGTGCGAAACATGGACTCTTACTTTAAGGGAGGAAAGGAGATTACGAGTATTTGAGAATAAAGTTATTAGGAAAATGTTTGGACCAAAGAGAGATGAACAGACAGGTGAATGGAGAAGACTACATAACAATGAACTACATGGTCTTTATAGGAAGCCAGATATAATAAGAACAGTTAAGTCTCGTAGACTGCGATGGGCAGGACATGTTGCGCGTATGGGAATGAAAGCGTGCATGGAAACGTCTTGTAGGAAAACCGGAAGGAAGGCGCCTAGTTGGTAGACCAAGAATGAGGTGGGGAGAACAACATTAACTATGATTTGAGGGAAGTAGATTATACAGGGAATGATTGGAAAGCATTAGCTCAGGATAGGGCTGTATGGAGAGCTTATGTCTGCGCGGCCATGAACCTACGGGTTCGATAGTGCCAGTGAGTAGTAAGTAAGACATGCGGTAAGATTCTTCCAACACTTTGTTTATTAATACCACATTCAGTGCATTGCCCTCAATGTAGACCAATTTTTAGGAATGGAACATTTTTAAATCCGTTTTTTTACTTTAATATACTTATATCATCCTGTAAGACTGCGCAATGTAAAATACTAGGTGACTAAGTTTAATGAGAAACGCTTTAATCGTTATTGCAAATATGCGAATTAATATTTTATGCACGTGTTCATCGTATTTGCACGTAAACTATTTAATTGAGATGCCAAGCTCATCAGTTTCCATTATGTACGGTACCTAGTTCTCGGGGAGGTATGGAAAATTTGTCGTGACGTTAAAGCTAGTGTCATCGACCTTAAGAAGATCCAGTTTACATGGAGATACATTGTTTTATAATCTACGTACATATACGCGCATGCATACAATATGAGAACAGCTGTCTTGCCATATGAACATCAAAATGGAATATTACAACTTGATCCAGCATAGGCTTACTTTGTGCAAATTGTTTGTGCTATCAAAACTGCTATATGGATCATCTATTTCTGGTTTAACGAAGTTATTTACGTCACAAAGAATTGAAGCGTGATTATATGAATTATTAGAGATTGTTTTTTCGTAAAACAATTCTTTATTTCATACTATGTCGAATTCCGTTAATTTTGATAAATCAACGTTCACTGCTATCCACTGCCTGCTCTAGTATTTACGTAGTTGCTTAAGACGCAACGGGCATAGTTCGATTCCGGTAGGAACAAGTTTCTTACGTGACTTTTCCTCCGGTATATTCTCACTTACTTACTTACTTACTCACTGGCACTATCGAACCCGTAGGTTCATGGCCGCACGGACATAAGCTCTCCATACATCCCTATCCCGAGCTAATGCTTTCCAATCATTCCCTGTATAATCTACTTCCCTCAAATCATAGTTAATGTTGTTCTCCCACCTCATTCTTGGTCTACCAACTGGGGGTTTTCTTCTGGCTTTCCTACAAGAAGTTTCCATGCACGTCTTTCATTCCCCATACGTGCCACAGTCCTGCCGGCGCAGTCTACGAGACTTAACTGTTCTTATTACATCTATCTTCCTAAAAAGACCATGTAATAATAATAATAATAATAATAATAATAATAGCTTTATTTTACCTGGCAGAGTAGTTCATTGTTATGTAGTCTTCTTCATTCACCTGTCTGTTATCTCTCTTTGGTCTAAAAATTTTCCTAAGAACTTTATTCCCAAATACTCGTAATCTCCTTTCCTCCCTTAAAGTAAGAGTCCATGTTTCGCACCCATATAATATAACTGGTAGAATAATAGTTTTATATATTTTCAGCTTAACGTTTTTTGAAAGGAGTTGGGACATCAAAAGTATCTGCAATGCATAATAGCATGCATTCCAGAATTGAGCCTATTTTTAATTTCTTTGTGCATCTCGTTCCTATTTGTGATTATTGTTCCTAGGTATTTGAATTCAGCCACTTCCTCAAAATTTCCCTCATTTGATATTAGCTGTCCATTTCCATTATATACTGAATTTCTACGTGTGACCATATATTTAGTTTTACTGATATTTACTTCCAGTCCTAATTTCTTAGTGTTACTCAATAGTGTGTGCGTGTTGGCCTTTAGTATCTCCTAACATTCCATGTTCCTAGGAACATGTCCATGTGTTTGAGCCTTTGGCATGGGTTCCCTGAAGTAGTCCCCGCCCGGAGAACAACAAATTGTCTTTCTCTTTCTATTCCTTACTATGTTGCCACTTCCTGTCCTTTGTATTATGTTGTTTAATTGGCAGGTAGAGAGCTGACAAATAGTATGTATTTTAATGATCTGTCGTTCTGCGCGGTCAGTGGCAGAATGACTAACTTGACAACCCTGTTACTTTTGGGGTTACGTCTAGGAATGAGCTGTTCCTTCTTTGCCCTTCTCATTTCATGTTGCCACTTGTGATTTATTGTGAGGCTGCTAACAGAGAGACGACAAATACTGTGATTTTAAATGATCCGACCGCTTGAGGCGTTCCGTGCTTAAATGACTAATTTGACAACCCTGTTAAGAACTTTAACCTGTTTAGAGATTCTCCCCCCACATTTGAAGTTGAAAATTTTCAATACGTGATCGATGTACATTTTTCTCCTACATCCCTTCCACAGATTCAGTAGATCGGCGACACTAGCGCTAAAACTCTTCCCCTCCGCCCGTGAACTGTTAACTTGGATGTGTAATAGTATATATATCAGTGGCGTGCGGTGGTCAGAACAATTACTCCAGCTGTATGACGAAAATGTGACTTATAGGCCATGTATATAATAACTTTTATTCCGAATTAGTTAGTTTATAAATGGTATGGCCATTTATTACTGTAAATGTGTTTCTACAAATCTTCTATAGAAGTTTCTTCTTCTTCTTCCTCTACGCATGAAAGCTGGCAGCTTGTTGCGTGTTCATTCACTACAGGTCCGGGGTATGGTGACGTCCTTCCATCGTAGTTGTGGTCGTCCTAATGGCTTTCTTGAGTGTTTCTATGAGTAATGGAAAATTTTACATCTTGGAAGTGAGTTACTAGCCCTTCACCTTCGAATGGGTATCTCTTTTATTCTGGACCTTCTTCCATGACCTGCCAGGCATGGGAGACCCTGTTGGAAGTTACAGTACCGCCTGTGTAGCTCATGGAGTCATTAGGACTCACAAGTCCCACCACCACGTCAAGGTAGAGATACCGACGATGGGGTCTATAACAGTACAACGTATAAAAATGAATTTCTTAAAATTCATACTTATGCATGCACAATTTAATATAAGTAACGCATGTAGTGATATTAAAGTGCCTTGTAATTTTGCTCCTTTTACACGCTTTATATTAACTTGACCTGTATCTATCTATGTAACTGAATCTTTTAATGCGATTTTCGTCCACTTATAATCAGTGGATTGACTTGAAACTTTGTATACTTGTAAAAGACCCGTGACAATACAATAATTTCATATTTTGTTTCTAAAATCATGGCCAGAATCATCAGAAAATAAAAAAAAGTGTCTTTGTAGCTATGTAACGGAATTTTTGAACACGATTTCCACCCACTTAGAAACATTGGATCGACTTGAAACTTTGTATTTGTGTAAAGGACCTGTGACAATACAATAAATTCGTACTTATTTTCTAACATCCTGGCCAGAATCATCAGAAAATAAAAAAAGTGTCTTTTTATCTATGTAACGGAATGTTTGAACACGATTTTCACCCACTTAGAAATATTGGATCGACTTGAAACTTTGTATACTTGTAAAGGATCCGTGACAATACAATAATTTCATGGTTTGTTTCTAAAATCCTGGCTAGAATATTCAGAAAATCAAAAAAATGATAACTGGTATAATAGGTTACGGACTTGTCGACTCTTTAGCCAATCGTTGTAACAGCTCAGAAGGTAGAGCGGTGAACTCTAGTGGTATATAATTTCAGTAATCCGTAGGTCGCTGGTTTAAATCCGGCTGGGAGGTTTTTTTTAGAAGAGTATTACTTTTAGCTCATACTTCAATAGTAGCCTATCGGATTATATAATATATATAATATTATATAATAATAAAACTACAAAATAAAAAATAAATAGTAGTTTTAAAAAACTAAAAAAAACACGCTTTATTAGAAAACCAAGGTAAAAAATTGAAAAATAATTTTAATTTCCAACACGCTTGGGATAAATAATTTTACCATCAAAAGCGTGGGGTGCTTTTTATGATTTTTACATTTTCTTCTTAGAGACTTTACTTTTACCAATATCTGTTTATTATCAAATATATTAATTGGTAAACAGCACCCCAAGCTTTTGATAGTAAAATTATTTATCCCAAGCGTGTTGGAAATTAAAATTATTTTTCAATTGTTCAGTTTGGTTTTCTAATCAAGCGTGTTTTTTTAGTTTCTTAAACTATTATTTATTTTTCTGCTAGATCCGGTAAATCTGGAGTTGGCCTACCTTGTTGTACGAGGCCAGTTTTCCCGTTGAAAGGCCTGCACGAAAATGTTTTTGGACTTAAATTATAAATTATACGGTCATTTACAATGATTTTCACTAAAGTGACAAATCACATTTATCGGGAACACTTTAAAACTCGTAAAAACGTTTTAATAACGTATTTGAACTAACTCAGTGCCGATTACAATTCAACAGCTGCTTTCCACAAATAATACATAGGCCTACACATCCGTAATAATTCAATTGTTGTTAAATAATCAATTCAGTTGGTGTTTACTTGATGAAAATCCATATTTATTAATTAAATAAAAATAAAACGTAGTTTTATTTGATTTTCATATTTATTATATAATTCAGTGACAACTGTTTCGGTACACTGTACCTTCTGCAGACATGTTAACAAATTACCGAAACAGCTGTCACTGAATTATATAATAAATATGAAAATCAAATAAAACTACGTTTTATTTTTATTTATTAATTCAATTGTTGTTATTCAGTTATATAATATAAACGAAGTTATTTAAATTAACAGGTTGCTACAGCTGACAAAACTTACCACATAATTTTATTTATTTATTTTTATGTACAGGATTATCGAAAAAGGTTGCAGCAATTTCAAACAATCATAGCTCAGGAAACATTTGATATATTAAAACGAGTAGTTTTTGTTAAATTCACCAACTCAATTTTTTTTTTTACCTTAAAATTGTTCTATGTGCCCTCAGTTGATTGCTCTGCAAAATCCAGCCTATAATCCAGCACTGGATAATCGCAGACATGATTGTTGTAATAGCATCGGTGATCCTTTGCCTTAAATGTTGCAGATCTCTGATCGGGTCACTGCACACAATGTTTCTTTCGTATCCGCATAAAAAAGTCTAGGAGCGTCAAGTCGGCGCTTCTAGGAGGACATTGAATAGGACCGGTCCTACCAATCCATCGATCACGGAATCTTGCAAGCAAAGCGTCTCGAACTTTTTGGGAAAAGTGTGGGGCGCGCCATCTTGTTGAACATATTGTTCTAGCACGTCTAAGTAAACATCTCCTGTGATAGTCTGCTCAATAAAAAAGAAAGGGCCAATGGCCTGACCGTGCGTCAAAATATTGAGATAAAAAACTTTGTGTACAGTGAACCGATCAGAGATCTGCAATATTTAAGGCAAAATATCACCGATGTTGCAAAAATCACGCCAGTGATATTCCAGCGCTGTTGGGCCGAAATCAACTATCGGCTGGATGTTTGCAGAGTAACCAACGGAGCGCACATAGAAACATTCTAAGATAAGGAAAAAAAAAATTCTTGAGTTGGTGAATTTAACAAAAAATAATACTTGTTTTAATATCTGAAATAGTTCCTGAGCTATGATTGTTTGAATCTGCTGCAACCTTTCTCGATGACCCTGTATTTTGTAAAAATATAACTAGCATATATTAAATAGCTTATTATAAATTTAAAAACAATACCTATATTTTTTTACAGCCGTGCTGGCTGTAATGTATAATTCCCAAATATGTCTTCTTAATAAAGGAGCCGCCATTTGCAAGATAGAAGCATGGCTTCACAGCATTTGGTGGATGGGAATTACAATGTATATAGAGAAAGATTTGCGTTTAGATCGGTATTTGCTCAGGTAGCTCAGTTGGTAGAGCACTTGGTCTAGAGAACCAAGGGTCCCGGGTTCAAGTCCCGGTCTGAGCGTATAATTTTTCTCTTCAAATATAATACCTATATTATTTCGAAAAATTCTATTATAAAGGAATTGACGCTTCCCAAATCAGCCAATCACGTTACTACGTCAGATTAATGTTTCATGAGTCGATAGGTCGAAACGTCATTCGACCTTGTGTATACTTATTCAAGTAGTGATGTTAACTGGGTCTAGCTAGCTGGTATTAAATACAAAATCGATAGAATCAGACACAAGCTTCGTCTAGTGGGTTATCGCTGGTCTAGTGTGGGGGTTATCGCAGGACTTTGCAGGCACACGTCGAAATAATATTATATTGCGCTTGCGCGGATTTATCTGTACAGCAATAGTTGGTGTTAGTGGGAATATTGTAGAGAAAACTCTGTATGTTCCTCTATGTAGAGAATATGAATGTGCAGAAGGCTTTGTCAAACTTAATTCGATGTCTGCAAGTGCGGCGGCAATTTTTAAGTTCACGCGTAATTGATTTCAATGAAATTTGGCAAATATATTATTTTATTTTAATACAAAATTATTAATATATTAATTACTCCTGCCGTGCTGGGGTAGTTAGGGTTGAATGCACACTAATATGCATATATACATGTATATGGTATGATATCATCATCATCATAGTACATTCACGAATTTAGGCCATTTGTAGACCTGTTTCGGCCTCAAGAGAAACACCATCCAAAAGTCTTTTGAGTGGACGTCCTGGTCTTCTTCTTCCTGCGGGTTGATATATGGTATGATAAGAAAAATAAATGCCTGGACGGTATTCGAACCCGGATCTCTGAGTCTGTACCTCAGTGTGATATCCATTACACCACCAGGCGAATCCAATTCAAACATTTATTTTTCTTATATATGCATTATATTCCCCATTATTACTAGATGTCGCGAGAACTCGGTCTTCACTGCCACCTAACAGCTGACTATATCAAATAAGCAAATTAAAGAGAACATTTTTACTTTATAGCAGTGACGCTTTATCGATGTTATAATTAAATATTTAACATTGAGCAATGCAAGCTTAATATGGTATGATAAAAATAAATGCCTGGACGGGATTCGAACCCGGATCTCTGAGTCTGTACCTCAGTGTGATATCCATTACACCACCAGGCGAATCCAATTCAAACATTTATTTTTCTTATACATGTATTATATTCCCCATTATTACTAGATGTCGCGAGAACTCAGTCTTCACTGCCATCTAGTAGCTGACTATATCAAATAAGCAAATTAAAGAGAACATTTTTACTTTATAGCAGTGACGCTTTATCGATGTTATAATTAAATATTTAACATTGAGCAATGCAAGCTTAATATGGTATGATAAGAAAAATAATATATATATATATATATATATTCATCATCATCATCATCCGGTATCATGGCAGCTGCCGCCGTCTTCCGGAAACCAAACGCCATTCCTCTCTATCCATCCATTGATCTTCCTCCATTCTTCTGATATTCATAGCTGCTTGTACCCCTTCTACCCAAGTTTTCTTCGGTCTTCTTCTTCCTCCTTTCCATAGGGATCCATTCCATAACAATTTTTGGCAATCTTTGCTCTGGCATTCGTTTGACATGACCATACCACTGCAATCTTTTCTTTATATATATATATATATATATATATATATATATATATATATATATATATATATATATAATTCTTCTGTATGTGTGTACGTCACTGAACCCCTCCTAAACGACTGCACCGATTTTGATTAAATCTTTTCAGTGTGTTTTAGTGGGTCACTGGATGATTTAGATTCACAATTGGACCCGGTCGGGTTATAGGACTGTTTTTTATTATTTGACGAAATTTTTGTTATATATTTTTATGATTTATTCGCATATAAGAACATACAACCCCAAAATTTCACCCACACCATCCCCAAAATTTCTTCAATTAAAGAAATAACAAACGTTCTGGGGAAGTTCATGAATAATTGACCTTCTGAGAATAATTCATAGTTATGTTTGTGTGCCATAGGTGGCGCTCATGTCGATTTCTTCATTTTGCTTAGGGCAACAACATATGACACATTGACGAAACGAAATAATTGAAATGTCAAACCCAATGTTAAATGTCACTTATTATATAGTTTATCGTAAATTTGAATATCGAAAAAACGTTTGCAGAACCCGCTAATAGCAGACAAGACAATGTTCGAACAGGATAACATGTGTCGGACACTCTAGTGTATATTTAGGTTGTTTCAGAATAAGTATTACCGACTTCTAGGGGTTGTAGAGGGGACTTAGTAGATAAAGTTTTGATAAGGTACACATGTCCGGAAACGTACCATTTCGATGTAAAATAAGTTTGAAGATAGAAACACAATGGGCTGATGTCGTGTGTCTTGTGTTTCGGAATAAGTATTACATACTTCTAGGAGTTGTACTACACCTGTCGAGCCGCAGGAAGATCTTGCATGATTTCTGGCAGCAGCAGAATTATTAACTACATACCAGGGTATTAAAATATGCGTCGCAGGTATACTTTCTTAGCCAAATTTTGGAATTCCTTAGATTTGGACAGGGTGTATCTTTCTAGTATTGCCATCGCTGCCATTAGAGGATCAATTTCAATTTTAAGAAACCATATTTACAAAATTACTTTATAGTATGTATACTTCAATTAGGCCTACAAGTTGAATTTTTTAAAAATATATTTACAAAATGTATTTCATCAATTACAAAAATTAATTGTCTGTATCACTTTGTCTTTGAGGTAATCCTCTAATGAGGACAGTTTATATAATAATAAATTTCAATGAACAACAAGGTCGCCACGTGGAATCACACTTGTAGTACAACCTCTAGAAGTCTGTAATACTTATTCTGAAACATCCTGTATATGTACTCTATACGCTGTATAAAACAGAAACGAAAGCTTATTAATTATGATTCTCCGTCTTCCTGGTAGCTCATAATTCGCTGAACAAAATAATCTTGTTGGTCATAGCCCAGGAAACTTTAGGGTAGAGTAGCATTCTAACACCATCCGACAATCATAATCATTCATATTACATTTGCTTTGTTTACTATAAATATATGAATGGATGGTTTATCTTATTTTAAATGTTCGTGTTGTCTTGTAGATGATCCCTACACTGAGCTTGTCACCTTGGAAGACCCACCATGTCCTTTGTGTGGTCAAAAAAACGACGTAAATTATTCAGAGTTTAAAAAATTCACCTCCATACAGTTCGTACCCTCTAAGACCTGAAAAATAATTTCAAATACTTGCATGATAGAAAAGCGATGAAAGTAAGGCGAAAAAATAGTAGCGGTAGATAATTGTGATTGACTGTTTTTTAAATACATCAATCGGATTATGAGGTAAGTTATAAATTTTAATTTTACATTTTAAATGTATTTAATAATAATAATAATAATAATAATAATAATAATAATAATAATAATAATAATGATTTATTTTAGCTGGCAGAGTTAAGGCCATAAGGCCTTCTCTTCCACTCAACCAGCGAATAGTAAAATTATACAAAAATTACATACATATTACAATTTTAAGATATTAAAATACAGACTAAACAAAATACAATGATGATGGATCTAATACTAGCTAATGCTAACAAAAACATAGAATATAATAAAATAAAATAGATATAAATAAAGTAAGTAGCTTCCTACATGATTATTAATAGAATGCTCTATATAGTTGTTATGTAGTTAATGTTTTCATTGTGTCGAACTTAAGATATCAGTTAATTTGGATTTAAATAATGATAGCGATTGACAGTCCCTGACATGACTGGGAAGTGAGTTCCATGCTCTAGCCATAGATATTGTGTAAGATTCAGAGTAGAGACAGGTCCTGTGTTGTGGTATCAAAAGTAAAGAAGAGTCTTGTGATCTTGTTCCTAAATTGTAATGAGCCGATAAATGTTGAAAACGTGTTGTTAAATAAGTTGGTAAATATGTGTGCAGAATTTGGAATAGTAAGGTATGTGAATGTAAAGTTCTTCTGTCATTTAGGCGTAGCCATGATAAGGCCTGAAATGAAGGAGACACGTGGTCATAACTGAATATTTGTATACTGTTAGCATACTCCGCAGAACATACTTATTTGCGTCATAGCAGATACATGCGTAATTTGAACAAGGCTAAGAAATTCATAAATTAGGGTTGCTGTGTAATGAACATATGGCGACAACATGGAACATTATTAATGTCAGCTAATTACAAAAGAGGTGGCTTTAACGCTCTAAAACAGGCGGCAAGCAATTTGACGTTCTAACCTTTAAAACTAATTAATATCTTCAAGGTTGTCTTTGGGTTTGATCTCATTAGCGTCGAAATTGTGTCATGGATATTAAAAGAAATGTCGGGTTTGAAAATGGTAATCATAATTTTATCAAATCAAATGCATCCCTTAAATTGACTGAACATTAATTCCTGGCATCTTTTATTTAAATGTGGCGGATTCCAGGGACTATTTAACTCATGCCTCAAATGGGAGTCAATGACCAATCACGTTTCAATGATTTATGTTTTACAACCAATCAGAGTCGTGTTTCACGAAATATTTATCAGTGTTAAATTTACCATATTAAAGAAAGCTCCTCCTTTTTAATATTCTGAACAGGTCTGACAATTATTTTGCAGTGACTGAGCCCATAAGAAATACGGCTACCAGATTTTATATATAGTGCATAGATATCAACACATAGCGCTTGCAGGAGTTAATATAAAAACATTTGTAGCAATTTATTATACCACCAAAAAAAAGAAACCACTGTTTGCACCTTCTTAAATGTATTTTTTCCCAGGTAATAATCCAGAAAAATATAATTGTTATATTTACATCATACGACATCAGAAATGAATTAATATACAGTTTGATGTGTTTCATTTTTTCTCCACTAGAGAGCATTCTTACAATATTGCGTTCCATTGGCAATAAATAGTATGATCTGGTTGCAGTGATAAACAAGAGAAGCAGATGAAGCGCACCTATCTTTTCTCATTTGTTTTCAAACATCGCCGTTTACATTAAACGTATAAATATTTTAAAATAACTATAGTTAAATAATGATTTGTAAGTAAACAGCTTAATTTTATTCGTTAAATAGTCCTAACAAATGCCACTCTTGATTTCCAAATTCTCTAGATAAATTCACTCCTCACTTCGTGAGTCGTGAATGTATCGATAATTGGAAATCACTCGCGGCATTACTTATGAAACAAAATCATACATAACTGTTATTATTAGGTGATTTCTACTCGTTCGATCTCATATGTTTTATTGAAAATGTTAAATAATCCAAACCAATTGATGTATCCTATTGAGCACATAACAAAAGTCTAAGGATTATTGTAAAAGCTGTCTATATTGCCATTTGAATGATACATTTATGGATTGGTTTTCAATCCAAATGCCACAGTAATTTCGTCAACATATTTTCAACCAACGAGTTTATTTAAAATAGTAAAAGAAAATGATCCAGCTAGAGACTTTAGGAAGCCCTGGAGTAGGTATGAGGTTATGGACCTACTTTAGCAGGGAGTCCCTCCCGGAGTACATACTTACTTACTCACTGGCACTATCGAACCCGTAGGTTCATGCCGCGCAGACATAAGCTCTCAACAATCCCTATCCTGAGCTAATGCTTTCCAATCATTCCCTTATAATCTACTTCCCTCAAATCATAGTTAATGTTGTTCTCCCGCAACATTCTTGGTCTACCAACTGGGCGTTTTCCTTCTGGCTTTCCTACAAGAAGTTTCCATGCACGTCTTTCATTCCTCATACTAGCAACATGTCCTGCCCATCGCAGTCTACGAAACTTAACTGTTCTTATTATATCTGGCTTCCTATATAGACCATGTAGTTCTTTGTTATTTAGTCTTCTCCATTCACCTGTCTGTTCATCTCTCTTTGGTCCAAAAATTTTCCTAAGAACTTTATTCTCAAATACTCGTAATCTCCTTTCCTCCCTTAAAGTAAGAGTCCATGTTTCGCACCCATATAATATAACTGGTAGAATAATAGTTTTATATATTTTCAGTTTAACGTTTTTTGAAAGGAGTTGGGACATCAAAAGTCTCTGCAATGCATAATAGCACGCATTTCCAGAATTGAGCCTATGTTTAATTTCTTTGTGCATCTCATTCGTATTTGTGATTATTGTTCCTAGGTATTTGAATTCAGCCACTTCCTCAAAATTTCCCTGATTTGTCATTAGCTGTCCATTTCCATTATATAATGAATTTCTACGTGTGACCATATATTTAGTTTTACTGATATTTACTTCCAGTCCTAATTTCTTAGTGTTACTCAATAGTGTACGCGTGTTGTCCTTTAGTATCTCCTCGCTATCGGCCAGTAGTACTACATCATCAGTATTAGCATCCTAAAAAACCCATCGACTACGAACACGTTAAAGCCCACACATATCAGGGTCAGAGGCAAAGAACATAACCACAAGTCCACCCCGGCCTACGGTCTCTTATATCAAGAGAAGAAAATAAGGTACAATTATACGAAAATAAGGTCCTAAGACGAATAATAACTGATGCACTGGCACTCTCGAATCCGTAAGTTCATGTTCGCGCGGACATGAACTCTCCATCTGTACGAGATTCAACACATCTTATTACATCTGGGTTCCCATAAATATCATGTGTCTCATGTTACATAGCCTTCTCCATTTATTCAATTGCCTGTTCGTCTCTTCTTGGTTGAAAACATTTTCGAAGAACGTATTCTCAAACACACGTAATATTTTGTCTTCTTCTTCTACTACAAGGTTTAGGCTATGCAGCCTGTTCCGGCGAAGTTAAAAGTGGAGTCCATCTTCTACGTGTTCGGCCAACATCTCTCGTTCCTCTGGGATTATACAGGAAGGTTATTTTTGGTATTCTTTCGTTGTTCATTCTCATTAAGTGTTCTGTCCATTTCTTATTATTTTCGCTGATTTTATCTTCAATGTTATATATATTTAATTCTTCTCGTATAGTTTCACCTTATTCTATCCGTTCTTGTGCATGCTTTCACACTACGTAAAAACAGCAAAACAGCATTTCCGCAGTATGTATCCTGCTTTTATCTCTTGATTTCATTATCCAATTTTCACTTCCATACAACAACAAAGGAACAGCCATTGTTTTATATAATTTAAGTTTCGTATCTTTCCTTGTTTTCCGACCTAAGGTTCTTTTTATGGTTCCACAAATAGCCTGAAATTTATTTACTTTATTTTCTATATC
Organism: Diploptera punctata; assembly: GCA_030220185.1. Classification (NCBI taxonomy): domain Eukaryota; kingdom Metazoa; phylum Arthropoda; class Insecta; order Blattodea; family Blaberidae; genus Diploptera; species Diploptera punctata. The sequence continues at coordinate 598,421 of JASPKZ010007328.1, read as the reverse complement.
TTTATTGTCTTTTTCTTGCCTGGTCCACCATCAGTGTTTCCGTCCGGCTTTCTCCTTCGCTTTTTGTACTATCTTAAAATAAGACAAATAATAGATCCCATAAGCGATGAGAACGAAGCACTGAGGAACACTTAGATGAGAAACTCCATAATTTACATTGCTTTTCTAATATTTCTAGTTAAATTAAAGTCTAGGATACTGATGTAGGAATGTGATGTAACTCGAATTTTAACAGAAATACTTTCAAAGTACTTATTAAGGAACCCTTGATGGAATTTCCATTAACCCATTCGCCTCAGAAGACGAGGTATACTCGCTTAACTCTACTGTTATATATTTTGCAATATTTTGTACATCCCTTGACTGGTTATATTTTGTTAAAATTTGTGATTAGTAGAGGAGTGTGTTTTGATCTTCACCCTTTATGAGATCTCAAATACCGTTATCTTTTGTTCATTTTCAATGTCTGAAAATGGACAATATAATTTACAGTGACTTAAATCCGGTTTCTGGTGAAATACATTGAGCATTTAAACCTGCAGTGAGTGGGTTAAGAAGGACCAGCATAGGTGGAAGCATAATATTTGGATGTCACTTAGGTAACTGGATACCTTAAATATCAACGGGATTCAGTTGAGTGTATGTAAGGTCACACGGTGAGTCTTTTAGTGACTACTGAATTAAACGTAACGGTTCCATAACCGTACGTATTAAATTCAATTCCATTATCGTGATTTAATAGAAACTGCTCTAATAGACCTCTTATGAATATGATGGATAGGGATATAAGTATCAGATTTTAGAGAAGAAATGGGAATATAATGGTACTGTACATCAACTGTATGTAGACTTCAAAAAAGCATATGATTCAATTAAGAGGGAGAAGTTATATAGTATCCTGCTGGAGTTCGGAATTCCTAAAAAGTTAGTTAGACTTATACGAATGTGTCTAAATGGCACAAAGAGTAGGGTGCGTGTAGGCAAACAGTTTTCAGACACTTTTGAAATCCAGAATGGGTTGAAGCAAGGAGATGCACTATCTCCTCTACTATTTAATTTTGTACTAGAGCACTACACTAAGAAATTAGGACTGGAAGTAAATATCAGTAAAACTAAATATATGGTCACACGTAGAAATTCAGTATATAATGGAAATGGACAGGTAATGACAAATGAGGGAAATTTTGAGGAAGTGGCTGAATTCAAATACCTAGGAACAATAATCACAAATAGGAATGAGAAGCACAAAGAAATTAAACATAGCTCAATTCTGGAAATGCGTGCTATTATGCATTGCAGAGACTTTTGATGTCCCAACTCCTTTCAAAAAACGTTAAGCTGAAAAATATAAAACTATTATTCTACCAGTTATATTATATGGATGCGAAACATGGACTCTTACTTTAAGGGAGGAAAGGAGATTACAAGTATTTGAGAATAAAGTTCTTAGGAAAATTTTAGGACCAAAGAGAGATGAACAGACAGATGAATGGAGAAGACTACATAACAATGAACTACATGGTCTTTATAGGAAGCAAGATATGATAAGAACAATTAAGTCTCGTAGACTGCGATGGGCAGGACATGTTGCGCGTATGGGGAATGAAAGACGTGCATGGCAACTTCTTGTAGGAAGCCAGAAGGAAAACGCCCAGTTGGTAGACCAAGAATGAGGTGGGAGAACAACATTAACTATGTTTTGAGGGAAGTAAATTATACAGGGAATGATTGGAAAGCATTAGCTCAGGATAGGGATGAATGGAGAGCTTATGTCCGCGCGGCCATGAACCTCCGGGTTCGATAGGGCCAGCGAGTAAGTGAGTAAGTATGGATATGGATATCGATGTCAGTAGACAATGGTAGTGCGCCAGCGCATTAAAGTTGAATAACTTGGATTCGAATCCTGGTTCAGCAGAAAATGTTCTTTTTATTTCGCATAGCATGTGAACAGCAATACTGTGTACTCTAATCACAATATTATGTTCGTAATTGGCTGAGATTGTATGGAAAACATCCTATCATTATATTTTCATAATAGAAGCGATCCTATTGTAATGTGAATAAAAGTTCACCAATAGGCTATACGTGTAGGATTTCCATAATCTGAGGACAAAAAAAACTTTCGCAAAATCAATGTAAGGAAATGAAAATTTGAGGAGTAAGGAAATCTGAAGTAGTATAAACATGCTTTCCATTTTCATTAAGGAACTGTTTATTAGCAAAAATTAGAATTTGTATAAAATATTTTGAGTACATTTAGTTTCGGCATCATAATTAACTCTTTTTGTACCAATCATAATTTTCAGAACCTTGAAAAGATAAACGTAACTTGGTCTGGTTGCTAATTAGTTTATAGAATTCAGAGCAACTTACATTTTTCATATTATATTGCATTTTCAACATTGCATTAACTGATTTTACCCTTAAACTATTTCTTTCTTCTGCCCACTGAGCAGCCATGAGGGAAAACACTCTTTCTACATTGGGGTTATATCCAGGAATGGAGAAATAATATTCCATAATTTTCAGCAACTCTGTATACTGCTCATAATTAGTAAATGCAATTTATTATGAAAGAAAGTAACCCATTTCTTATGAGACAGCAATTCGTAAAACTTTCTTCCTTAGACTCCCAAAAAAAAATAATTTCAATACCTGGTTAAAAAATATTCTCTGATTTAATTTACAGGTAGTGTTATCAAGCAACTTTCCCCAAGAGGGTATAATATTCAGCAATATCCAGTCAAAGTGTTCAATATCAGAAAAGGGCTTACTCTATTTTATTAAGTAATCAATGACAGTTGGATAGAAAAGAGAGGCTTCCTTTAAAAATTTAGAATGCAGAAACAGTTTAAGGCGAGGCCCATTACTTCTTTAAATTTGTATGTAACAACATCACTTTTTTTTTCTTTCTTCTAAAATGTGTAACACTTTTTTAGCTCCAATCTTACCTCATTAAATGATATGTCTTCCTTCTCTTCTTCTTCTTCTTCTTCACTTCCTGGTTTAGGCAAGAGCTGCCTGTTCCGTAAAGTAAAGTGATCCCGCAACAGTCCCGGAGGCACTTCGGGGCCAGGTGGGAAACCAACCAGCCGAAAGTCCCCATGTTGAGCCTGGGAGTAAGAGTTGGGTAGCAGCCCGACCAATAAAGTTAGACCAATATATATTTTTCCCCCTCTCAAATTCCATTTAAAATACATTTTATTTACAACATTATTTTTTCTAAAACTGAATTTAAAAATGAAGAGTTAAAGGACATTAACAACAAACTGCCATAAATTTACAATATATAAATTTAATATCAAGGCACCAAACACATTACATTCCCTCTACGTGAAGTTTTATTTGATAAATAGAGTAAAAATAAACTAACAATAACTTATATTGTAATTAAAACATTACAGTACCTCTGTTAAATAACTAAACTAACTCACTGGCACTACCAAGCTGTAGGTTCATGGCCATGCAAACATAAGCTCTCCATACATCCCTATCCTGAGTTAATGTTTTCAAATCATTCCCTGTATAATCTACTTTCCTCAAATCATAGTTAATGTTATTCTCCCACCTCATTCTTGGTTTACCTACTAGGCGCTTTCCCTCTGGTTTTCCAACAAGGAGTTTCCAAGCCCGTCTTTCATTCTCCATTCATGCCACATATCCTGCCCATTCCAGTTAACAAGACTGTTCTTATTATATCCGGTTTCCTATAAAGATTATGTAGCTCACTGTTATGTAGTCTTATTCATTTGCTATCTGTTTATTTATTTTGGTCCAAAATATTTCCTAAAAACTTTATTATCAAATTATTGTAATCTTTTCTCCTCCCTTAAAGTAAGAGTCTATTCTGCATCCATATAATGTAACTGGGATTATGAAAATTATACGTTAAAGTTTTTCAATTTAATGTTTTCTTGAGAGAAGTTAGTCCCTGTAATGCATAATAGCACGCATTTCCAGAATTGAGCCTATGTTTTATTTCTTTGTGCATCTCATTCCTATTTGTTATTATTGTTCCTAGGTATTTGAATTCAGCCACTTCTTCAACATCTACCTCAATGTCTTCCTTCTCAATACTTGAAACTGCTGTTTCAAAAGGGCCCATTTGTGCATGCAAGAAATGCGTAAATGTATTTCACTAACAGAATCAGAAAATAAAAGTTAAAGAAAAGGACACACATCAAGTGAAAGAAAGTAAGACTCAAAGATGTACGTAATTCGAACCTGTCTATAGCTGGAAACAAGGTAAACTTTCTTGTCGTTACATTTCTAAGAAGATCCTTATGTCTCACATCAACAAATTCTGAAATTCTTTCAGTAATACTACACAAACAATCTATACAGACAAATCATTAAAAACCTTAATAACAATGCTTATTCCCCCAGGAGTAAAAATATGTAGAGGAAACCAAATACAAACAATAATCTTCGCAGATGATCAAGTACTTCTAGCGGAGAATGAAGATGATTTGCAGAGATCCGTGTTTGAATTGCAGAATACCCTGGAAAAATACAACATGAAAATATCTCAAAATAAAACCAAATCCATGGCAATCACTGGAAAGGGACTTTCGAGAGTAAAAATAATAATAAATAATAAACCAATAGAACAAGTAACACACTTTAATTATTTAGGTAATAATATATCACAGTTTCATAATCAAAAAGATGTGGAAACAAATTTAGAAAAATATAACACATTAAATGGTATAATTAGGAGAAATTTTGGAAAACAAATGAGGAAAGAAATCCAATTGAGATTTCATAATGCCATAGCCAAACCTGCTCTACTATACGGACGTGAATGCTGGACACTTCGAGCAAAAGATAAATCCCGCATTAATAGTTCACAAATGAGATTCCTCCGATCACTAACTGGAGTAACATTAAGGGATAGAATGAAAAGTGATGAGATAAGGATGCAGTGGAATAGTAGGGAAATGGTTGAACATATACAAAATTATCAGATTAAATGGTTCCAACACGTCCAGAGAATGTCAAATTCCCGTTTACCAAAGATGATTTACCACCTCAACCCTAAAGGCAAAAGAGACCTCGGAAGACCCTTCAACCGATGGAAAGATCAGTTTTTGTAGTCGCAGAACGGGCATCATCACCCAATACTGCATTCGGAAGAAGAAGAAGAGAACAATGCTCTCAATATCATAAGAGAAGATATCTACATCGGCTTTAAATTCGTTATGCAAAATAAGAGCTGGACAACCTACTTCCAAATTTAGCTTATCTAGATTATTCTGAAGTTTCTTGTATACATTGTTTTCTACTTCTCTTGCAACACGCTCGAAGTTGGTGTTTGTGTTATCTCCATCAAAAACCGATACTTTATCAGTGAGACCATGTTCTATAACAACACTGTGTACAAACCCTGTTATTGTATTCATTTAATTGTAACAATATACTTTGGATATCACCATTAAAATAAAAATACTGCATAAAACGGAAATATTTTCAAATGCTCGTGTTTGTTGGCATAAGTGCCAACACCAAGATAATTGGCCTTTGACAGGCTGTTTCTTGTGCTGTCTCAATTAATGGCGAAATCACATTATTTACGATGGCTTCAGTTTTTATTTTAGCGCTGGAAACGTTTACTGTTACTTTCGAATCATCAAAAACTTCAGATATTATTTTCGAAGTGCAAGAACTGGAGGTATACGAATAGTGGTGTTTTATACAGTGTAATGCAAATGTAGCTTTTTCTGCGACTAATTTATTGCCTTATGTCTGTGTTGTAAAAAAGCTGGTGAGCAGTTTGGTTAAAGATGATGAACTGACTACCATGTTATGCTTTCTGGATTTCACTTGGTCGTGAATATCTCTCCTCTCACTTCCATTACTAATTGAAATGTTGGAACTGTGAAAAAAAAAAGCTTATATACTAATTTTCCTAGGAAAGCAAC
>JASPKZ010007328.1:515000-587500 GCA_030220185.1 Diploptera punctata | reverse complement strand
ACGACAATGACGACGACGACGACAATGACGACGACGGCGACGACAGCGACAGCAATAATAATAATAATAATACTAATAATGATAATAATGACAACAGCAGCAACAACAATAATAATAATGCAAGAGCCGCAGTGATGTATCAGTAATAATAAAAATGTGGGTAAACTAAATACACAGAGTTTATAAATGAAAGTATAATAAAATTAAAAATCAGGACACTAAGAGGATACTTTTTTACATTTGGAATATAGAACCCGGAACAAGGGCGTAACAGAAGAAACAACTGTATTCTATGATAGTTTACAAGATGTAATGAAAAAAAATCCTAATGATTGTATAATTGCAGGCAGAGATTGGAATGCGAAAGTAGGAGATAATTAACTAACTAACTCACTGGCACTATCGAACCCCCTGGTTCATGGTCGCGCGGACATAAGCTCTCCATACATCCCTATCCTGAGCCAATGTTTTCCAATCATCCCCTATATAATCTACTGCTCTCAAATCATAGTTAAGATAAGCAAGATATAACGTACCTTACTTGTGCACTTGTTATTAATAGTTCTAGTTTTATTTTAAATTATCATTAACATTTTTATATTGTTCATATTAATATATATAGTTACTATCTTTTTGATTAAATCTTCATTTATTATTTAATATTAGAGTTAATTGTGTTTGCTATATTCAATGTAACATATGTTTGGCCTGGTGAGTGGAAAGGCGAGGCCACATAGCCTTTACACCAGCAGGCTAAAAAAAATAAGAAAAGGAGAACATGCCTTTCTCTAAGAGCACAATTCAGGAGTGCTGTGTATAATATACGAAAAAAACAATTTAATAGAATGCAGTAATAAAAGCAGACTGAACAAATGTGTGCTGATAAAAAATCAGAAGGAAACAAGTAAATTAGTTTTATAATAAGATTAATAATAATAATAATAATAATAATAATAATAATAATAATAGCTTTATTTTACCTGGCAGAGTTAACGCCTTAAGGCCTTGTCTACCACTCAACCAGGTTAAAGAAAATACAAAAAAAGTCTTAAAAATAAATTACAATATATATATATATATATATATATATATAAACGATTACAAGTTATGAATACAATACAATTAATATTTATAATGTAATTTGATTTACTCTAAATTTAACGAATTAAATATATAATATGTAAAAGATATATAAAAAACGAGGAAAAGATTGATGACATAGTATAAAATTAAATAAATAGAGAAAAATTAATTATTAGACAACAGGTAACTGTATAAGCGTGACTTAAAGGTGCCAAGTGTGCGGCAACCCCTGATATCTTGAGGAAGGAGATTCCAGGAGCGGGCAGAGGCTACTGTGAAGGAAGTAGAATGGGAGGAATTGTTAGCAGACTGCTATCTTGTGACCTAGTGTCAATATTGTGGTAAGAGGATAACTTCTCAAATCTGGACGCCAGGTAAGTAGGAATGTAGGAATTCAGAAGCTTGAAAAGTAGTGAAAGAGAGTGCAATTTACGTCTGTCAGTAAGACGGAGCCAAGAGAGGTTATTAAAGTGTTCGGAAATATGGTCATAACGGCGGATATTGAAAATGAATCGAACGCAAGCATTATGAACACGCTGCAGTCTCTGCGACAAGTCATAGTTTAGATCATTATATATAATGTCACAATAATCGAAGTGTGGTAACACAAGATTCTGCACAAGGATTTGTTTTAACGAAACTGGGAGAAAATTCTTTAAACGTCTAAGATAATGTAAGATGGAGAAAGTCTTTTTACATATGTGTTTCACTTGTGTTTGCCAGGTATTATATTGCATAGTTGTCAATAAAGTTCTGTTTATTTCACCAATTAATTAGCGGTTACTGATATTGTAAGCTTGTGAATATGCTGAGTTGGGTGTTACAGACTAGGCAAGAGATGTCAATAATGTTTCCGGTGAAATAAGAACAAAAGAGCACCAGTACGTAGCTGCTATGTCATACAGTCGACTGGATCTGTCGCCCTGGATACGCATTGAACGTTCAAGAGCAGAAAACAACATCTTCACCCCCACCCACACCCCAGTTTCATCATAATGTCATTAGTTGCTGTATTCCTGCTGCTGCTTGAAGAAGGTAAAGCCATACTTTGTCGTTCTTTACTTCATTAAACGTAAAATAAGTAATTAGTAACCCTTGATATTGAGAGATTTTATAAAATTGGATAAGTTGGAAGAAAAATAAAATAGCAGTTACCCATTTTTCATACATTTAGCACTGAAATAGTAAGACACGCCATTTTAATTTTATCTCTCTTTATCTTCAACCTCTGATGAACCACTCATATCTCATTAGGCCTACGAGTTATTGTTTTTTAAATAAATATTAAGACATCAGCATTTAATATGCTTACATTCATTTATGGGAGAATTGTATTTTTTAGAATGATTAAGTTTGTTTGCAGATGATCAAATAATTTTTGCAGGGGATGAAGATGAAATGAAATATACTTACTTACTTACTCACTGGCACTATCGAACCCGTAGGTTCATGGCTGTGAGGACATAAGCTCTCCATACATCCCTATCCCCAGCCAACGCCCTTCAATCATTCCCTGTACAATCCGATTCCGATTGAGGGTTTTCCACTTTTCAGCGGCTGCCCTTTTACCAGCCGGCTGCTGGCCCTTCACATCCACATGTGTCAATCACAGAGATAGATGATCAACAGCCAGTGTAGGGGTGACATGTGGTTAGCATGTCGAGTCCCCCAGTCGTTATAGCTGGTTCCTCAACCTGGAGCCGCTACTTATTGTAGCTACCCAATTGCCTCACTATGCTGGGTAGGCACCGGTCCCATACTGGCCTAAATACCATGAGAAAATGTCTTCCCCCATGGAGACTCGAACCAGCGCACGTACCGTAACTCTGCGCCAAGGCTTCCTACCTTAACCGCTCGGCTACGGCGCGGGACCTGTACAATCCACCTCCCTCAAATCATAGTCAATGTTGCTCTCCCATCACATTCTTGGTCTACCAACTGAGCGTTTTCCACCTGGCTTTCCTACAAGAAGTTTCCATGCACGTCTTTCATTCCCCATACGCGCAACATGTCCTGCCCATCGCAGTCTACGAGACTTAACTGTTCTTATTATATCTGGCTTCCTATAAAGAGCATGTAATATATGATAAATAAATTAATGGAAGAATATAAAAAATGGGGATATAAATTTACAGAAAACAGAATATATGTGTTTGGGAAAGTATGTGGATGACCTCACACTTGAAACAGGGAAAATAAAAAAAATGTGAATTTTTTAAATATCTTGGGTCAATAATTACAAGTTTTGGTACCTGTGAGAGAGATGTACAGGCTAAAATTTCAATGGCAAAAAATGCAACTAAGACATTACATGGAGTAATTTGGAACAAAAATATTACAAAGGAAACTAAAATGAAAATTTATAAGAGCATAATACAGAATATTTTGTCATATGGAAGCGAAACTAGGTCTTTGACGGAATTACAAAATAATAAAATTAGAACAGTTGAATTAGATTATTTTAGAAGGAGCCTCCAAAAAACAAGACAGGATAAAATAAGAAATGAATTCCTTTGGAGAGAAATGAAGGTCACCACATCTGTTGTTAAGAGGATTGAATTTTATTCAAACGCTTAAATGGTATGGCCATGTACAAAGAATGGAAAATGAAAGATGGCCAAAAAATATGTACCAATGGTCACCCCCTGGAAGAAATAAACGTGGTAGACCAAGATGGAAATGGAAAACATACGTCAGAACAATAATGGAGGATAGGAATTTGGAAGAAGGAGATTGGAATGATAGAGATAAATGGAAACTGAAGACGGCAAACCTATAAGTGGGGGAAAGCCGAAGGAGAAGAAGAAGTTTGTTAAATATTCATGTGAGGTGGGAGAATAACATTATCCATAATTTGAGGGAAATAGACTCAATAATGTTAAAATTGATATAAATCACCGTTAAGATTTTTGTATAAAAATTTAAGATACAACAACTTTTACCTGAGATGGCAATCGTCTTCGACAAAATGAAAGTCCATTAAAAGTCTAAACTTGTTCCATCTACAGCAGCTGATTAGGTACCAATTGTATTCTCTGCGAATACTGTATAGAGGATTGAGGTGGCTAGGAACGTTATCATTAAACAGGTTTTCGTTTCTCATTTCTTTCATTATTTTGATTTTTCTAGGCTTTTTATTTTATTATGCTAGATTATTCAGGGGATAGTCATAAAACATTAGCTCAGGCTAGAGTTGTATGGAGAGCTTATGTCCTAGCGGCCATGAACGTACGGGTTCAATAGCAACAGCGACTTATTTAGTTGGTTAAATATTTATAATATTTTATTTTGTGGGGTAAATTTAGATTGGAATGTAATGTATCAGAATTTTTATTTCAATTATCGAGTGAATTAGTTACGCCTATATGATAATAGTAAAATATTTTTAAATAATTATATAATAAAATTGATGGGGCTAATTGTTGAACGTTTAAAAATATTTTATGGGTGCCTCTTTTGGTGCAATTCGGGTTGAGTTCACATCATGTTGAGAACCAAGGTGATCAAAATCGTTTTTGTCCTGTTTATTAATTGCTTAGATTAATATCTGACTGTATAGTTATTAAAAACAAAGTTACAAAAAGATATTAAAGACAAATTAACAGAAGATCAAAATGGATTCAGACTAGGAAGGTCATGTGTTGACAATATATTTGCAATACAACAGTTAATTGAAAAACGGACTGCAGTTGGAGAAGAAACCCATTTGACAATGATAGATTTAGAGAAAGCTTATGACTCAATTCCGAGGAACAAATTATGGGAAGTATTGGAGAAATACAATATTGACAGAAACCTAATAGAAATTATTAAACAAATCTATAAAGATAACTCCGCTTATGTTAAAATTGGAAATATAATGTCTAATCCTATAAACACCACAATGGGATTGAAACAAGGGTGCAGTCTATCACCAATTTTATTTAATATTTATGCAGAATTTATATTAACGAAATGGAAACAAAGCTGCAAAGGTATGGGGATCCCAATAGGCAACAGATTTTTGCTGACATTACAATTTTCCGATGATTAACTGGTTTTAGCCCAAGACAAATTTGATATGGAATTCATGATAAAAAGGTTGAAAAACACATATGAGTCATGGGATCTCATAGTAAATTTACAAAAAAAAAACAGAATATCTGGCAATAAATAGCAATGAAAGAGAAAATTTAATATTGGAAGAAGGAATCCAAATAAAGCAAGTGAAACAAACTAAATATTTGGGAATAATTATGGATAACATCGATGGTATAGGCAAAGAGAACATAAAACATAGAATTGAATTGAGTAGCAAATTAATATCATTGTTAAATTCCATATGGTGGGATAAGCATATTTGGAAAGACACAAAAAAATATATTGGTAAAACATTGGTGGAATCTGTTGCAATGTACGGAAGTGAGGTATGGACAATCAATAAGTACTACAAGAATAGAAATGGATTATTTACGAAGAAGTGCCAGAAAGTCTAAATTAGAACATGTCACAAATAAGGAAATTAGAAACATAATGGAAGCAGAAGAAAGCATAATTGAAAGAATTGAGGAGAAGGAATTAAAGTGGTTAGAACATGTTTTTAGAATGGTAGATGAGCGATGGCCGAAGCAACTATATGAATGGCATCCGAACTGAAAGAAGAAAAGAGAAAGACCAAGGTTAACATGGAAGGAAAACATGAAGACAGTAATGCAAGCTAGAGGACTAAGCTTCGAAGATGCCCAAGACCGTAGGCTTTGGAGGTTTGGCACGGGAAGACGGCAGCAGCTGTAAAAACCCGAAGATAGATAGAGAGAGAGTATATATCTTGTAAGACATATTTTTCTCTTAATTGACGCCATTGAAGTAGGAACTAGAACTAATTAATTTAGATAATATTGTCCTCGCATTATAAAAAAAAATCATGCATTAATGAAGTTTGAGATAGAAAGTAAATTGAATATTAATGTTGATCCTGTTATATTAAGGGTGCGATAACACTTGTCCTAAGACAACCCCCTCTTATAAATGATATTTTTCATTTTGAGAATGAACACTTGAAAATAGCTACACATTTTAGATTCTCTCAAGATTTCCAAAATATTCTACTTTTACGAATATAAAGCCCAAGCGAAGCGAGCTTCCTAATGTATACTTTAATCCTGGTGAAGTGAAAGAGAATACCTTACAATCTCAACTCCATCAGGCCTAGAGCAATTATTTTAAGTTTGGAGTTGGTTCCGACCTTATGAAGGTCTTGACCCAATGTCTTTGTGTGCTTTTATTAAAGTGTTTGTAATTTTATATTGATAACAAGGAGAGTGTTCCTCTCTCTGTTTTTTGGCTTAAGTGTCTTGTTAGAGTAAGTATGCTGTGTGAGTATGTGAGAATTTAATACTTTATTTTTATAGAACATATGTGCAAGATTTTATTTTCGACGAGGAGTTGACATGAGTAGAAAGCTTAAGTAACTCGGCCTTAAAATTCTTAGAGTATTTTCTGATGTGTTTGGAATTAATGTGTAATGTGCATTGGTGTTCTGTATTGTAGTGTAGTGTGGATTTGTGTATTTCCTATCTCGTTTATTAGTCTGTTATTATGTGTAAGAATTGTGTCTCTTTGTCTGCGTGCTAAGTGTTTTATGTGGTCTGTTATGTAAGAGATTTCTGTGACATCGTGTAGTATGGAGATCTGAGTTTGACGGTCTGCATGAAGTATAATTCTTAGGGCTTTATTTTGAGCTATTTGTAAATTTTTAATGTACGAGGCTGCTGCATGTCCCCAGGCTGGACTGGCATATGTCATGAGTGGTCTGATGAGAGCTTTATATAAGTTTATTTTGTGTTTTAGTGAAAGTGTGCTTGATGTAAGTATGGGAAAGATGTGTGAAGTTCTGGTTTGCGCTTTTATTTTCAGTTGTTTGATGTGATGTTTAAATGTTAGTTTTTTATCTAGTATTACTCCTAAATATTTAACTGAGTCTGTGTCAAAATAAATAAATAAATATGTGATTCTTAACTTTCAGTTCCATTTTTCAGACTTAATTGTACACAGCCCTTCCACGTGCATGTAATCGAAATACTTGAAAGGCAGCCCTATATTGTAGAATACGTGGTAGTCTCCATTCTCAATATAAATAGCCAATCCATCTAAATACCGGGCTTCCAATATAAACCCGGACCGGCCTCACGGGGTTTCACCCGTCAGGCAGCGCTCTCTCCTCGTCCGCACTTCACTCTGCCAGCCGCTCGTCCTTGAACTAGTCAGTTTACTATCGTTCGACAAGATGAGACGTCAGCTGACATTAGAGCAACGCATTTATGTGTGTAAATGTTATTATGAATACGAATCAGCTCGTCGCGTTCGCGAGGAATTTATTCGGAACTTCCCTGGACAATTACCTCTTTCCAGATCGACAATCCACGATCTTGTGACTAAATTTGAGACCACTGGTTCAGTACAAAATAAGAAACACTCGCTCCCCAGATCTAACAGTGTGTGATTTTTATTTGTGGGGTAGCCTGAAAGACAAAGTGTACAAAACAAATCCGCACACATTGGAAGAACTGAAGAACAACATAAGAAATGAAATCAGAAACTTGACAGTGCCCGAACTACAGCGTGTCAATCTAAATGTGTTTACTCGGTATAATGCCTGTTTAACTGCGGGAGGAAAACATTTCCAGTATTTTCTATAAGGTAAGAAACAGTTCAGGGACGGGTGGCAGGCAGGGTGAATTGCGGGAGGAAGAGACAGTACTGGGTACCGGGCGAAACTCCGTAAGGCCGGTCTGGTTTTATATTGGAAACCCTTTATATTAAGCTTAATAAAGAATATTGAATCAAGATCTTCATGCAAAACTGTAAATTCACAACTGTATTTCCACCTCCATATACTAACTACTACTAATTCCTTTTTTAAATTGAAGGCCTTGGTGGAAGAAGAGCCAATCCCACTCCTCCATGAAAAATGTGTTTTGTGACTAATGTGTAAGCTAGTGTCATCTAGTGTTTATTTCTTGAACTAAATTGATTGTGGGATATGATCAACACCATGTAAATTTAAACATAAAGAGTGATGGAGAATGAACTGTGCAGCTTCTTGCTGGAAGTAGGGCCAATCTCTCAATACCTTCTCAGTTAACCTAAGAGGGTTGTAAGCCTTATTCTGATTTGCCATCTTGTTGTTTAGCTCCAATTACATGTTTGTTTTCTAAGTGGTTGCTAGTAAACAAATCATGGCTGACTTAAATGGCGATTCTATGAGTAACATGAAAAATAATAGTGATATTTGTAATAAATATAGCTCTTTGAATGAAGGAAAGTCAAAAAAACGAAAGAGTACTAAAGAATGGAAAGATAATAAAAGAAAGGCCTTGAATGCTCAAGGACAAAAATATGTGAACAATTTTAAGCATAATGAGGAAAACAAGATTGAAAGAACTAACTAAAACTCACTGACACTATCGAACCCGTAGGATCATGGCCGCTTGGACATAAGCTCTCTACACATCACTATCCTGAGCTAATGTTTTCCAATCATCCCCTGTATAATTTAATTTCTTCATATTATCGTTCATGTTATTCTCCCACCTCATTCTTAATGTACCAACTAGACTTTTCGCACTGGTTTTCTTAATAGAAGCTTCCATGCTCCTCTTACATTCCCTATTTGTGCCATATGTCCTGCCCATTGCAGTCTAAGAGCCTTAAATGTTATTATATCTGGTTTCCTATAAAGATCATGTACTCGTAGGTTACACGGATTTAAATATGGTGATTAATAATATTTTTTTTATTTTCTATTATTCCGGCTTTTACAATGAATATACATTTTTCCGGTACCCATGTTCACAGTTAACTATACATTTGTTTCAACACATTTTTCCATTCTTGTCTGTTCATCCATATATCTTCTTCTATTTCCCATTCCCTGTTAGTTTCATTGATTCCCTGAATCCACGTAATATTTGGTCCACCCTTCTTTTTCCTTCCCTGTGGTTCCCATTCCATAATTATCTTAGGTAGTCTTACTTCTTCCATCCTTCTAATGTGTCCGTACCAATTTAATTGTTTCTTCTTTATAAAATCTAATATTGAATATTGTACCTGCATTTTTTTTATATATGAATTTCTAATTTTATCCTTCCTGGATATTCTTGAAGCACGTCTCCAGTAGTCCATTTCAGTGGCGAGTATATTTTTTTTTATTTGTGCATTTAAAGCCCACACATCAGCTCCATAGGTAATAATGCTTCTGATTATTGTATTAAAAATAGTTTTTTTTTTTGTTTCTTTGAAGATATGTTTGTCCCATACTAGTCCATTTAATGGCAGATATAGCATACTTTCCTATATTGATCCTAATAATAATAATAATAATAATAATAATAATAATAATAATAATAATAATAATAATAATGATAATGATAATGATAATGATAATGATAATGATAATGATAATGATAATGATAATAATAATAATGATAATGATAATGATAATGATGATAATAATAATAATAATAATGATAATAATAATAATGATGATAATAATAATAATGATGATAATAATAATAATGATAATAATAATAACAGTAATGATTTATTTTTCTTGATCGAGTTAAGACCATAAGACCTTCCCTTCCACTTTTACCAGGATTAAATTTTTCAGATAATAACAATTATGAATTATCTACAGTTAATTAACAGCACCTAGTGGGCCTACAAAACATACAGCTAACAAAGAAAGTACAAAATATATTGAAGTAATGACGGTAACATTATGCTATTAGTAATAATGGAAATAATAATAATAATAATAATAATAATAATAATAATAATAATAACAATAATAATAATAATACTTACTTACTCATACTAACTGGCACTATCCAACCCGTAGGTTCATGGCCGCGTGGACATAAGCTCTCCATACATTCCTATCCTGAGCTAATGCTTTCTAATCATTCCCTGTATAATCTACTTCCCTCAAATCATGGTTAATATTATTCTCCCACCTCATTCTTGGTCTACCAACTGGGCGTTTTCCCTCTGGCTTTCCTACAAGAAGCTTCCATGCAAGTCTTTCATTCCCCATACGTGCAACATGTCCTGCCCATCGCAGTCTACGAGACTTAACTCTTCTTATTATATCTGGCTTACTATAAAGACCATGTAGTTCATTGTTATGTAGTCTTCTCCATTCACCTGTCTGTTCATCTATCTTTGGTCCAAAAATTTTCCTAAGTACTTTATTCTCAAATACATGTAGTCTCCTTTCCTCCCTTAAAGTAAGAGTCCATGTTTCGCACCCATATAATATAACTGGTAGAATAATAGTTTTACATATTTTCAGTTTAACGTTTTTTGAAAGGAGTTGGGACATCAATAGTCTCTGCAATTCATGGGCCTATGTTTAATTTCTTTGTGCATCTCATTCCTATTTGTGATTATTGTTCCTAGGTATTTGAATTCAGCCCCTTCCTCGAAATTTCCCTCATTTGTCATCAGTTGTCCATTTCCATAATGTAATGAATTTCTACGTGTGACCATATATTTAGTTTTATTGATATTTACTTCCAGTCCTAATGTCTTAATGTTACTCAATACTGTGAGCGTGTTGTCCTTTAGTATCACCTCGCTATAATACAATAATAATAACAATAATAATAGCAATAATAATAATAACAATGTACAACTATATTACATTATTGGCTTGATAATAAAAGTGCAAAATATAAAAAATACAATATACCTAGAAGTTGGTTATACATACGAGTATTATATTGTGAAAGGAAATATTCAGTAAGTTTGATTGAAATAACATGGAAAATTGGCATAAAGCGTGTTTTTAATTAGGCAAGGAAGATGTTATGAACATGGAAAAACATGATAAATGAACAAATAAATAAATTCTGCCATTTTTTGTACTGTATATATTTGATTGTTCGCTACATCCAATAAGGGATAAGATATATTGTTTTTAATACTCATTTTCAGGTTTAGAAATACTCGAATTTAAAAATGCACAAGATTATTTTCTACTAAGTTAGACCATCCGAAAACAAGAAAAACGTTTTTAAATTATTATATTGTCACCATTGATTTATTTTCCCTAAGAGTATTAAACCATTATAGAGCCCCTGCCCTCCAAAATATTCATTCCAACCTCCATCAAAAGATTTTAATGAATTTTATCCCTCCTGTAAAGGAAAAAAAGAAATACCAAATGTAGAAATAAAGGGTATATTTCATATGGAACCTAAAAAACTAGTTACACTATTATAATAAATATAATAAATAAATAAATAAAGCCTGATATGTCCCTTTAGGGCAAAGGCCTCCCTGTACAGGGGTTAAGCTCTATTTGAGAGTGCCACCCGGTGAGCTACTCCGTGGTGAGAAGTTGACTTGGATGTAGCACTTGGTTTGTATACGCTGTCTGTTCTGTGATTAGTTAATACACAGTTGTCTCTCCATCGTTCTCCAGCTTTTCCTGCATCTGGCGACTCTGGACCATTGCGCCCCTGCTCGTTCTTTGAAGATGTCAGCCCATCGTCGTCTTGGTCTTCCGCGCTGTCTCTTGCCTGTGTACGGGTCCCACATGGTTGTTTTTATTGTCCACCTGTCATCCTGTATTCTTGCGACGTGGCCTCCCCACTTCCATTTTTCCTGATGACTTGTTGTGCGGGATCAGTTGTTGAGGATATCGCTTGAAGTGTTGTATTTGAGATTCTGTCCTTCAGAGTTATGCCTAAGATTTTCCTCTCCATTTTCCTTTGGCATACTTGGAGTGTGTACTTCAGTTTGGCAGTAAGATTCCAAGTTTGGCAGCCATATAACAGTGTTGGAAGAACACAGGTTTGTAGTGTTTCCATTTTGAGTTTCCGGTTGAGTGACTTGTCCAGCAGTATAAATTTCAGTGACCAGAACGCCTTCCAGGCGAGAGCTATTCTTCTGCTTATTTCCTTCTCTACTTTCTGATGGAAGGAGAGTAGTTGTCCTAAGTATATGTACTCGTGTTTCTTATTTAGTAACTATGTCAATTAATTATGTTTTGTCCTCTAAAGCACATTTTTCATTATAGTGTAACCCTCGTAAGGGGACCCTGAAACATCGGACTTCCTCACTATTATAATATAAAGACTTAAAAGAATTATTTCGTAATAAGATTTTCTTACTAACTGACTGGTACTATCGACATCGTAGCTTCATGCCCGCGTGAACATAAGCTCTCCACATCTCCCTATCCTGAGCCAATACTTTCTAATTATCCCCTGTATAATATACTTCCCTCTGGCATGGATTCCCTGAAGTACTGCCTGTCCGGAGAACCGAATGGGAGACTATTTTACCTTCGGAAAATTTTACGCAGTGAAACCCATGTCCGCGTTTCTTGACGGCTGTATTTTTACGGTGAAAGATCGTCACTCTTTCGACCAAGATTCATTTTTTGCCTTTGACCTGTGCGGAATGGGTAACCCTTTCGGCAGCAATGCTACCGCCGGTATAGTTCTCGGGGTCATTTAAGCACTCAAGCCACTCCACCACGACAAGATGAAGGTACCATGGAGGGATGCTTATCTTACTACATTCAAATTTAAGGGAAATAAATAACTAGCCATTTTCCTATACTAAGATGCGATTTAACACGCTGTTCAATGTGTGTGACACGCACCCTTTGTAATATGTGCATTGAAAAATAAGTATATTATACAGAATTATTATTCGTATTAGAGATGCATCCCTTGCATATATATATACTTTTTTCCCTTACTTACTTACTCACTGGCACTATCGAACCCGTAGGTTCATGGCCGCGCGGACATACGCTCTCCATACATCCCTATCCTGAGCTAATACTTTCCAATCATTCCCTGTATAATCTACTTCCCTCAAATCATAGTTAATGTTATTCTCCCACCTCATTCTTGGTCTCCCAACTGGGCGTTTTCCCTCTGGCTTTCCTACAAGAAACTTCCATGCAAGTCTTTCATTCCCCATACGTGCAACATGTCCTGCCCATCGCAGTCTACGAGACTTAACTGTTCTTATTATATCTGGCTTCCTATAAAGATCATGTAGTTCATTGTTATGTAGTCTTCTCCATTCACCTGTCTGTTCATCTCTCTTTGGTCCAAAAACTTTCCTAAGTACTTTATTCTCAAATATTTGTAATCTCCTTTCCTCCCTTAAAGTAAGAGTCCATGTTTCGCACCCATATAATATAACTGGTAGAATAATAGTTTTATATATTTTCAGTTTAACGTTTTTTGAAAGGAGGTGGGATATCAAGAGTCTCTGCAATGCATAATAGCATGCATTTCCAGAATTGAGCCTATGTTTAATTTCTTTATGCATCTCATTCCTATTTGTGATTATTGTTCCTAGATTTTTTCCCTTTCAAAATTTATTTTTTAAACAAGTTGATAATTCTTTGTTTGCATTAATGTTAATATACTGTCATATACTTAAAATTAATATAAAATTATGGAATATTCACCTGAAAGGTCCGTCTCCTCAACTTAATTAATCATTTAACTGTAGCGCTTTCGGGACTTGTTCCATCATCGGCAGGATTCAAAACTGGTGTTTCACTGAAGATCTGGTAGAGGGGGTTGCATGTATTGGGTTCGTTTTCGTTTATCAGGCTGTCGTTGTTGTGAGCTGCTTTCATGATTTCCATCTCTTCGAGTACGTTTATCTTCGCTGGATTATTTTCTCTGTGCATCCAGCGAAGACAAACGTACTCGAAGAGATGGAAATCATGAAAGCAGCTCACAACAACGACAGCCTGATAAACGAAAACGAACCCAATACATGCAACCCCCTCTACCAGATCTTCAGTGAAACGCCAGTTTTCAATCCTGTCGATGATGGGACAAGTCCCGAAAGCGCTACAGTTAAATTATTAATTAAGTTGAGGAGACGGACCTTTCAGGTGAATATTCTATAAATTTATATTAATTTTGAAAAATACCTCAACGGAACACATCATGAATCTTATAGAGGTTGACATATACTTACTGTAGCTGTAATTAAATTAAGTGCATAGTCTACTCTTTTCTTTATGGGCCATTATTTTCTAATCTTACTTAATTACTTACTTACTCATTGGCACTATCGAACCCGTAGGTTCATGGCCGCACGGACGTACGCTCTCCATACATCCCTATCCTGAGCTAATGCTTTCCAATCATTCCATGTTTAATCTACTTCCCTCAAATCATAGTTAATATTATTTTCCCACCTCATTCTTGGTCTACCAACTGGGCGTTTTCCTTCTGGCTTTCCTACAAGAAGCTTCCATGCAAGTCTTTCATTCCCCATACGTGCAACATGTCCTGCCCATCGCAGTCTACGAGACTTAACTGTTCTTATTATATCTGGCTTCCTATAAAGACCATGTAGTTCATTGTTATAAAGTCTTCTCCATTCATCTGTCTCTTCATCTCTCTTTGGTCCAAAAATTTTCCTAAGTACTTTATTCTCAAATACTTTGAATCTCCTTTCCTCTCTTAAAGTAAGAGTCCATGTTTCGCATCCATATAATATAACTGGTAGAATAATAGTTTTATATATTTTCAGTTTAACGTTTTTTGAAAGGAGTTGGGACATCAAGAGTTATTTCCTAATCTAAAATTTAGAATTTTATCTCGAAGAACTTATTTTGAAACTGTATGTAAACAAATATGAATTAGAGGTACTGCAGTGAAATAACATTCTATATAGGAAAGAAAGAGAAATTGAGAAATTGTTCCTTAATTTAACTACAGAAATTCTCGATGCATGAAGAGCAATCTGGACTTGAACGAGTTAGATGCCACATAAAGCTTGAGGACAGATGTGACTGCAATCTTCTCTCACATGCCAATTCATATTAACGCATGGTTAACCAAATTTATGTCTAATCAAAGACTCCCATGACTTTGGTCTCTGCAGTTCGATTTATAATGGTCAGCAACCAGCTGTCGCCTGCTGTCAAACTTCTAACACAAACTCGTTTCTAGATTACTCTTACTAAATATATGGAAGACTTTTGGCTTATATGATTAGCAAATTATGAAAATAAGAAAATATATTAGATAAATAAAAACCCTCAGGGGTCCTCATCTAGGGGATATGTGGATGGCGACCACAAGGTGCCCAAGCTGTGCAAAACATTTCTTCCACTTACTTGTGTTTTGCACTCTTTTAACTTTACTATCTAACCTCTCTTGGTTAACTCTTGTTTTTTCGACCCCGACGCTATTAGGGCATCCGAGGGCTAGGGAGTCTTTCCTTTCTTCCATTTCTTCTTTCCTTTATTTTCTTTTCTTCTCCAGAAAAGCCTGACCAGAGGCTATAAGATGGCAGCCCCATCACTGGTCTTGCCTTCCTTTGGCCAGCAACCAATCGAAGGGACTATTATTATGCTTTCAAGTCTTATACGAGAATTTCCCTCAAACGCTAGAGGGAAAATTTTCTATAGGATGGTAACAGGCCTTGGCCTAATACTTGGAAGGAAGAAGAAGAAGAAGAAATATACATAAAATGGAAAGCAATCTGTAAGAATGCCACTGAAATTTAAAAATAATTCTTAAAAATATGTGTGTTACAGCTCATTCCAGAAATCCATAATGATCTCGGCAGAGCCGTTTAAAGGATATAAGCTCAAATTAGAGTAATATTACAATTTTTCACTCCATTGTAGATGTATAATATTATATGACACGGTTTAATAAGCTATTAGTATATGCGGATAATGTAATATTATTAGACGATAGGAAGGATATACTAAGGGTCAATACACCCTCGAGTTTATTGATTAAAATATTAATAATTTAAAATATGTACCTGATGTAAAACATGTTTTAGTTGAGGATGACAAATGAATTAGGTATCCATCCATAGTAATTCTGCCCGAAGGCAGGTCCTTCACCGCAATCACAGCACCCTCATGCTATGCTTGCAGCTTTATTAGGGAATTGTGTAGGTGTGGTAGCTTCCCGTTGCTTTCCACACCGGTGAAGGATGATGATGATGATGATGATAATGGTAAGGATGATAATGATAAGGATGATGGCCATATGATTTCGGGGACCGTTTGGGCCTTAAAGTTTTCCAGACATTTGTCTTACAGGTGAGGAAAAGTCTCTGCAATGCATAATAGCATGCATTTCCAGAATTGAACCTATGTTTAATTTCTTTTTGCATCTCATTCATATTTATGATTATTGTTCCTAGGTATTTGAATTCAGCCACTTCCTCAAAATTTCCCTCATTTGTCATTAGCTGTCCATTTCCATTATATACTGAATTTCTACGTGTGGCCATATATTTAGTTTTACTGATATTTACTTCCAGTCCTAATTTCTCAGTGTTACTCAATAGTGTGTGCGTGTTGGCCTTTAGTATCTCCTCGCTATCGGCCAGTAGTACAACATCATCAGCATAAACTAACAGCTTATTAATACCATTAAGTTGTAAGCCTTCCTCATTCTCTAAAGATTTAATGGTATGCTCTAGTACAAAATTAAATAGTAGAGGAGATAGTACATCTCCTTGCTTCAACCCATTCTGGATTTCAAAAGTGTCTGAAAACTGTTTGCCTACACGCACCCTACTCTTTGAGCCATTTAGACACATTCGTATAAGTCTAACTAACTTTTTAGGCGTAAATATCTCTAATTAAAAAAAAATACTTACTATATATTATAGTTATATTTTCGCCATTCAATATAAAATTGCCTCTACTAAATGTTTCCAATATCTGATTTAATTCGCCTTTATTTGAAGTTCGTATCAACGTTAAAATTGTATGTAAGAACAAAGCTGACAGAATGTAACCTTCACGTATCTGTACGGTACAGCAATCATACTGAATTGTACCATACTATACTATGTTTATTCCTGAATCCGACTGCAGCGATAATGTCAAACATATTAGGGAACTTGATTTCTTCTCCAGCGGACATATGCCCTCTCTCTTCTCATTCGTGTCCAGGATGATATTGAACGCTTACTGAGTCTTTTATAAAATGAGTGTTTACGATAAATTTCAAATGGATAAAGAAGGACAGCCATGCTACCACTTCCTATTGCCTCTGGCTAACTTTTAGGACCTCGTGGGTCTTCGTGGTTTGTTAACTGATTGTGTAGGCTACAGAATCTATCTTTCTTAACCATAATAAACATAATACTGTGGATATTTTTAATTTGTATTAAGTCACGTTCAGAGTTTTTACGTACAGTAATAAATGTTATGCTTCTCCTAATGATTAAATTGGATAAAAACTGTTTTATAAAGAAATATTCTGACGTTTATATTACTAGAATCGTAAATAAATGAGTTCTGTAATCTGTTAATCAAATGAACATCACGCCCAGAAGCAGGAAATGCTGGCGAGATTAACTCAAACACAGTATGCAAATGGATTAACAGCGGAGCTGCATATATAAGTATTATACATCACACAATGTAATACTACAGAATACTGGAATCTAATTTTTACATCTGAAATTTATTTTCAGGAACTAATACACAAATTCAACATAAAACTAACAATACAATATGTCGATGACGTACTAGTAATATATGACAACGAAAACAGAAAAGAAAAAGAAATACTACAAGACTTAAACAACATGCATGAAAAAATCACTTTCACCGAAGAAATAGAAGTTAATAACAGCATAAACTATTTAGATTTGTCTATAACCAAAAATATGCACAACAATAAACTAGAAATCGGTATCTACCGGAAACCCACAAACAATGCTCTGGCCATAAACAAAAATTCTACACACCCTTTTCAATAGAAAATTAGTACATTTAATAGCTTAGTCAGTAGAATGTTGAAACTCCCATTAAGCAAAGACAATTATATCCAAGAACTCAACTACATTAAGTATATGGCAAAAACCAATGGCTATAATGAAGAATTCATAGATAAGCTCGTAAAAAAACAAAAAAGGAAGAACAACATAACCAACATAACTAAACTAGAAAAGAATCTGACAACAACAAGAAAAACATGGATAACACTTACATACACAGGAAAAGAAACGACAAAATTAGCCAATGCACTAAAGAAAGCCGATAAAAACGTAAAAATAGCATACAGAACCAATAACAAATTAAACAACATGATAAACAATAACATTGAAGTAAATAACATTTTCAACAGCAAAGGAGTTTATAAACTGACATGTAAGGACTGCAACAAATTTTATATAGGAAGGACAAACAGGAGTTTTAACATCAGATTCAAAGAACATTTTCGAGACTTCATTCACGCAGAAGGTAAATCAAGCTATGCAAAACACGTTATCCATGAAGGACATCGCATGTTAAATATTGAAAACACCCTAACAGGAATGCACAGAGAAAATAATCCAGCGAAGATAAACGTACTCGAAGAGATGGAAATCATGAAAGCAGCTCACAACAACGACAGCCTGATAAACGAAAACGAACCCAATACATGCAACCCCCTCTACCAGATCTTCAGTGAAACACCAGTTTTGAATCCTGCCGATGATGGAACAAGTCCCGAAAGCGCTACAGTTAAATGATTAATTAAATTGAGGAGACGGACCTTTCAGGTGAATATTCCATAATTTTATATTAATTTTGAAGTTTATGTGTAGCTATTTTTAAGTTAATTTGTGAGTTCCACGTTATTACGCATCCTCAGACTTGGTCACAAGCATTACATAATTAGCTCGGGTTGTCACGAGTTCAAATCACGGTGTCGAACATTCTAACTAGGCTTTGTGCGTGGTTTTCCTGTCTTCAAGACAAAATTTAAATTGTAATTCCGTTCGCATGCATTTAATCATTAATTACCATTTCGTAACTAATAATTTAAAAACTTTCCAATTGCCATTGCTGAAGCAAATGAATATAGACAACATAAATTCATATACAGGATGACCAGTGTTTACGACATATCCTAATGCGGTATTATAAAAGACGCCTAACGTCTTAAATTAAATTGAATTAAACATTGGATAACCAGCGTATATAGCAATTTCATCTAAGGTATATTAGGGTGCCAAAGTTGTGATACATTTTATGATTTTATGTAATACCAAAGTTTTCTTATGAACTTATATTATAAAGACATGAGTCGGCCGCGGTGGACTAGTGGTTATACTCCTTGCCTCTGGTCCCGAGGGGTCGCGGGTTCAAACCCGGCCGGGGTCGATGGAATTTTTAGGACGGAAAAGTCTAAGGAGCAAGTCCTCCGGGAGGGACTTTAAGCCGTGGGTCCCGATTCTGAAGATTTTCAGGTTCGTAAAAAATCCTTAAGCCTGAATGAAAAGGCCTCTAAGCAAAATTTACCGAATTTTCCCGTCCTAGTACTACCTTGGTTTCCTAGATGTCAGTATGAGGCGGAACGCTGACCACGGACCACTCAAAATGACATTTATACGAAAACAAGTGTAACTAAATTAGTATGGTTCAAATTCTCCCATGTAGGGGGATAGCGCCTAAATCTCTGTAAAGGGAAAACATAGGCTTACAATACAATACAGTATTATAAAGACATTAAAAAGTTCTTTGTTCTATTCTGTCAGAAGCACTTCCGTAAATGATCCACATTTGGTTCGTCTTCCGGGCTTATAGGCCGTGGTCTGGTTGTCTTCATACTCGACGTTTCGTCTACTGCTGCGGTAGACATAATCAGGAGATACTGCGTGCTCTCTGTGAACTCCTCAACATTCGGCTGCAGACTGGCTGGTCGTTGGAAACTGTCTCTCTGTTTATAGCTAAACCCCGGGTGGAGGGGCGGTTTTCTGCGCGGACCTAGTTATACGCTGTAGTGCAGTTTGCAGAAGTCATAGGCTTCGTTGTCGTGTTATGCAGTGCTGGGATCCAAATTTTGTTTACCGCAGCAGTAGACGAAACGTCGAGTATGAAGACAACCAGACCACGGCCTATAAGCCCGGAAGACGAACCAAATATGGATCAAGATGCCGGCCGTGAAAGCCTACAATTATATATAAGCAACTTCCGTAAATGTTGCTACACTTAAACAGGCAGTGTTATATAGAAGACAGTTGATTTCGAACCTTTCACTCCGGGACAAAGGACAATAAAGAATAATATGTTCAACATTTTTTTGACTATTGATAACACAAGAACAACTTGCATTCTCTCTGGAAAATACTTACCAATGATAGGGCAATGATTATCATGCTATATGTTTGAATCTTCCACTTATGGTCCATGGCGCAACAGACTTAGAAGAAATTGGGTTACCGGTCAGTATGCTGACCTCACATTCATATGTAATACCGCCGAGCTGGATATCATGCAGCTAATATAAGGATGAAATGTGGTAAGGATAACAAGCTCCACAGCCGTTATAGCTGGTTTTCTCAGCTTCCAACAGTTATCTATCATAGCTACACGAACTCTTACAGCGTGCTCACACGCTGAGCAAACTTCCAAGAGAGATATTTATTTCAATGCTATTTTTACGTTTTTATCGGCTTTCTTTAGTGCATTGGCTAATTTTGTCGTTTCTTTTCCTGTGTATGTAAGTGTTATCCATGTTTTCTTGTTGTTGTCAGATTCTTTTTCTAGTTTAGTTATGTTGGTTATGTTGTTCTTCCTTTTTTGTTTTTTTACGAGCTTATCTATGAATTCTTCATTATAGCCATTGGTTTTTGCCATATACTTAATGTAGTTGAGTTCTTGGATATAATTGTCTTTGCTTAATGGGAGTTTCAACATTCTACTGACTAAGCTATTAAATGTACTAATTTTCTATTGAAAAGGGTGTGTAGAATTTTTGTTTATGGCCAGAGCATTGTTTGTGGGTTTCCGGTAGATACCGATTTCTAGTTTATTGTTGTGCATATTTTTGGTTATAGACAAATCTAAATAGTTTATGCTGTTATTAACTTCTATTTCTTCGGTGAAAGTGATTTTTTCATGCATGTTGTTTAAGTCTTGTAGTATTTCTTTTTCTTTTCTGTTTTCGTTGTCATATATTACTAGTACGTCATCGACATATTGTATTGTTAGTTTTATTGATTTGTGAATTTGTGTATTAGTTCCTGAAAATAAATTTCAGATG
The DNA here is from genome assembly GCA_030220185.1 of Diploptera punctata. Classification (NCBI taxonomy): domain Eukaryota; kingdom Metazoa; phylum Arthropoda; class Insecta; order Blattodea; family Blaberidae; genus Diploptera; species Diploptera punctata. The sequence continues at coordinate 566,366 of JASPKZ010007328.1, read as the reverse complement.
TAAAAATTAGATTCCAGTATTCTGTAGTATTACATTGTGTGATGTATAATACTTATATATGCAGCTCCGCTGTTAATCCATTTGCATACTGTGTTTGAGTTAATCTCGCCAGCATTTCCTGCTTCTGGGCGTGATGTTCATTTGATTAACAGATTACAGAACTCATTTATTTACGATTCTAGTAATATAAACGTCAGAATAGTTCTTTATAAAACAGTTTTTATCCAATTTAATCATTAGGAGAAACATAACATTTATTACTGTACGTAAAAACTCTGAACGTGACTTAGGCTAATACAAATTAAAAATATCCACAGTATTATGTTTATTATGGTTAAGAAAGATAGATTCTGTAGCCTACACAATCAGTTAACATACCTCGAAGACCCACGAGGTCCTGTGTGTAAATATCCATAAGTTACCCAGAGGCAATAGGAAGTGGCTGTCCTTTATCCATTTGAAATTTATCGTAAACACTCATTTTTTAAAAGCCTCAGTGAGCGTCCAATATCATCCTGGACACGAATGAGAAGAGCGAGGGCACGTGTCCGCTGGAGAAGAAACCAAGTTCACTAATTTGTTTGACATTATCCCTGCAGTCGGACTCAGGAATAAACATAGTATAGTATAGTACGATTTAATAATAATAATAATCATAATAATAATAATAATAATAATAATAATAATTTATTTTAGCTGGCAGAGTTGAGGCCACAAGGCCTTCTCTTCCACTCAACCAGCGATTTAGTATGATAGCTGTACCGTACAGATAGGTGAAGGTTACATTCTGTCAGCTTTGTTCTTACATACAATTTTAACGTTGACACGAACTTCAAATAAAAGCGAATTAAATCAGATATTGGAAACATTTAGTAGAGGCAATTTTATATTGAATGGCGAAAATATAACTATAATGTACAGTAAGTAATTTTTTTTAATTAGAGATATTTACGCCTAAAAAGTTAGTTAGACTTATACGAATGTGTCTAAATGGCTCAAAGAGTAGGGTGCATGTAGGCAAACAGTTTTCAGACACTTTTGAAATCCAGAATGGGTTGAATCAAGGAGATGCACTATCTCCTCTACTATTTAATTTTGTACTAGAGCATACCATTAAATCTTTAGAGAATGAGGAAGGCTTACAACTCAATGGTATTAATAAGCTGTTAGTTTATGCTGATGATGTTGTACTACTGGCCGATAGCGAGGAGATACTAAAGGCCAACACGCACACACTATTGAGTAACACTGAGAAATTAGGACTGGAAGTAAATATCAGTAAAACTAAATATATGGCCACACGTAGAAATTCAGTATATAATGGAAATGGACAGCTAATGACAAATGAGGGAAATTTTGAGGAAGTGGCTGAATTCAAATACCTAGGAACAAAAATCATAAATATGAATGAGATGCAAAAAGAAATTAAACATAGGTTCAATTCTGGAAATGCATGCTATTATGCATTGCAGAGACTTTTGATGTCCCAACTCCTTTCAAAAAACGTTAAGCTGAAAATATATAAAACTATTATTCTACCAGTTATATTATATGGGTGCGAAACATGGACTCTTACTTTAAGTGAGGAAATGAGATTACAAGTATTTGAGAATAAAGTTCTTAGGAAAATTTTTGGACCAAAGAGAGATGAACAGACAGGTGAATGGAGAAGACCACATAACAATGAACTACATGGTCTTTATAGGAAGCCAGATATAATAAGAACAGTTAAGTCTCGTAGATTGCGATGGGCAGGACATGTTGCGCGTATGGTGAATGGAAGACGTGCATGGAAGCTTCTTGTAGGAAAGCCAGAGGGAAAACGCCCAGTTGGTAGACCAAGAATGAGGTGGGAGAACAACATTAACTATGATTTGAGGGAAGTAGATTATACAGGGAATGATTGGAAAGCATTAGCTTAGGATAGGGATGTATGGAGAGCTTATGTCCGCGCGGCCATGAACCTTCGGGTTCGATAGTGCCAGTGAGTGAGTGTGAGAGATATTTACGAGTGTTCGAAGTATACAATATGAAAGCTCAACTCTCGTGCATAGACGACAACCAGCATTTCTACGACTAGTATCCGACGTTCTAGTAACGTATATTGTTGAATCAATTACCAACAAATTGAAACGTACCAGGCATCCAATCCCTCGTTTATGATTTTTTGTTATTTATTTGTATTTCCACAAAATGCATCCTATAATATTAAATTCCACCCACGTAAATTACGCCCACTTTACACTATTTTGTTATTTATTTGTATTTCCATAAAATACATCCTATAATGATCAAGAAGAAGATTTTCGGGCTGTTGGCCGTGATCGTGAGGCTTGTAGTTCCCCGACGTTTCGTCAGAGACTGCGTCTGGCATCGTCAAGGGTTGTCTTGAGACTGGCAATTCTGTGTTGTTGTTGTTTGGCAATGTCTAGCATCGCCCAGTGCGCTGCACTAGAACCAGTTGCGGCTCCCTGGCAGCAAATACCATAGTGATGGAGTTTTAACCACTTAACCCACTATATCTAGCGGCGTTTGTGTTCAGTTTATAAAAAAAATTGTAAAGGGAAGGTGGTGAAATGAGGTGTAATCCTACTAAAGCAGGGCATCGTATACCACTCGGCCGGACAAGCAGAGAGTCCGAAAGCCGACAGAGCGGAATGAGCCACACTACTTTAGCTGTCATACAGCACTCATTTCATTAGCTGGACCATCAAAGTCTAGCAAATATGTTCCGGTGAATTGCACGTCACTGTATTAGATTCCCTATATTGCGAACAATTGGATTTGTATGATTTTGGATTAGTTGGAACATTTTGTCCACACGTTCTTCAATCGTAGTCGCAATATACGGCATCTGTGCTTGGTTGTGAAGCTATGCGATCCTCGTGTACATTGGTGCCGAGAAAATAATTTTGAAACATTTATTCTGAATTATTTGGACTTTCTTTTTGTGACATCCAGCGAGGATGCTCCAGGCTTCACAACCATACAGCAACATGCTTCGGATCACAGCTGTGTAAAGAATCAGCTTGATCCGAGAGGATAGTGTAGGTGACTTGAAAAATGGATAAAGTAAGGCAATTGCAGCATTTGATTTATGAATAAGATGCCGAATATGAATTTTGAACGTAAGCTTGGAATCCATGGATTCCAAGATACTTGACTGAAGGCTCTGGTCGGAAGTGATGAGTTCCCAAGGTGAGTTGGATTTGGTTTGGTCTACTAGTCTTTGAAAACAAAACAGCTTTTGTTTTGTTAACATTGAGCTTAATGTTCTATAGACCAAACCAGGAACGGTAGGAATTTAAGGCGGTCTGGATTATTGGGACGCGTCGAGGTAATAGACGGAATGGAGCCTGAAGATACAAACAAGTATGATCAGCAAAGGATGCTAGGTTAATACGGTTAAAATTAGGGATGTCTGACACATAGAGAGTGTACAGAATCGGAGAGAGGACTGCACCTTGAGGAACTACCGCCAAGAGTGGCTTGCAGTCAGAATTATACCCACTAACCGACACATAAAAGTGTCTGTTAGTTAGGTATTTAGCTATAATTTTAATTAAATCAGCCGAAATTTGATTAATTTGTATAATAGTTCATTTATCCAAGTCGTATCGAATGCCTTCTCAATATCGAGGAACACTGCCAAAGTACTTCTCTTGTTGTTGAACCCCGTAACAACTTGGTCAACCAGTCGAGCAAGCTGGAGCGGAGTACTATGTGTTTTTCTAAAGCCAAATTGGTGAGTAGGAATAAGGTTTCTCTCTACCACCTCTCTTTTTAGTCTTGCCAAAATGAGTTTTTCCATAACTTTCCCCAGCACTGTAGAAGACTGATTGGCCTTAAGTTGTCCGGGTTGGTTGGATCTTTATCAGGTTTTGGTATAGCTACAACTTTGGCTTTTTTCCAGACCTCAGGGAAGTACTTGAGACAAAGTTTAGCTATTTGAAGGAATAGGAGAAGGGCTTTTAGCGGTAAATATTTTACCGCCAATTATGGCAATTCTGTCCGCTCTCTGTCTTATTTATACGTTCACCGCGATGTGTTCGTAAGTTGTATCTGCCTTCTGATTGGTCAGCGTTAGGGACTTCCATTGCTCGAATGAGATTGCTGTTTGATGGTCTAGTCGACTGTACGTTATATTTGTCTTCTGATTGGTCAGCGGTAGGGACATCCATTGTTCCACTGAGATTGCTGTTTGATAGTCTAGTCGATTGTGCTTGTAGAGGTTTATATTTTGCGTTTTTTAGAACCGGTATCCATACTTTGTTGACGTGAATACATCGTATAATATTTAATTGAAGCCAAGCAAATTACGTCCACTTTACACTCTTTTAAGTAATGTTTCTGCCTTCGTAAACTATAGAACACTATTTATATTCCAATATAAATTTAATTTTGTGTGCAGCACCAAGTTTTAATAATTATGCTATAAATTCATGTAATAAAAGATAATATAGCTTCATATATTTATAAGTATTTAATTATGTATTACGTCAGCATTCTGATTCTCATTCTCAAGACAAGAATGATCTCAAGACAGAGAGCAGAGCAAGACCAGAAAGGAGCTGAAGACGCAAATGCTGGACATCAACAGCGTAAACTGCGGCAGAAACCAGCTGACCGAAAAGGACATATCGGAGAAGAAATGAAGACACCGAACAACAAAGTCTCACAGAAGGACGACAACTACATCTATCCAAATCCAAAACACACGGCCAAAAACGCTACCATAGACAAAACTTATGAGATTGAGATTAACAACAGATTTATATATCTACAGAAACCTCCAGACATACCTCCGCCTATCGTCGTAGACGCTAGCAACATAAATGCCTACAAACTTACACACATTGCTGCTGTTGCTGTAGGAAAAGAAAAAGACATCACAATGAAATACACCAAAGACCAACTAAAAATCTTCACCAAAGACAATTCTGCATTCAAACATGTTCAAAAAGACTTAACGACCAAGAAACACAGTTTCACACCCATATATTCAGAAGAAGATCATTTATGACTCAAAGAATTACACTCAAAGGACTTCCAACGCAAATAACATCAGGCGAAATCTATCAAGAACTAAATGACAAAGGTTATCCAATCCTCAACGTCAGACAACTATATAAAACCAGCTTCCAAAACGGATCCAGAATCAAGACTGCCATTCCTGTTTGGATTCTAACTTTCTTACAACAATCTGACTCCATGCCAAAAATCGTTAAACTTACAGACATCTTCAATGTAAAAATCAAGCTTGAAACCTACAAGACACCAGCAGGAGGAATTCAGTGCTACAATTATCAAGGCTTCGGACATCTGGCAGATTGCTGTACAAGAACACAGAAATGTGTTAAATGTGCAGGAAATCACAGTGTAAAAAACTGTAAAGAAACTGAACTAAAATGTACTAACTGCAATGAAACTCATACTGCAAGCTACAGACAATGCCCTGTCTACAAGAAATACTCCAACTCAAGACTGAAATATGCACCAAGGACCTCACAACACACCACTGAAGTTTCATATGATAAACCAGAGCCAGATAAACCAAAAATCAACACTTCAGCACCAAAAGCGGACACTCCAACAACTCCTACTCCTACTCCCACTACTACCAATCCTGGAAACCTAGTTCATCAACTTCTATCCCTTATATCTAAAATCCTCTTAAATCCAGAACTCCTAAAAACCACTGTAATGCTACTTACAAACCTAATTCCAAGTCATTTAATAAATCCAGCGAACTACCTCAAGACACCTTTTTAAGACCAAGAAGCTTATGCGCACGAAGAAAACAACTTCTTCATCTTCAAAAACACCTCAAGAAACAGCTGTGAGAGGAGAACTTTCAAACAGCCAGCACTCAATTTTCGCCAGACCTTCACTACAAGCACCTTAATTGCTGGGTCAAGGCCTTCAAAAAGCCGGTACCACTACACACCTTAACCTTCGCTCTAGATAGTCTAGTCGATTGTGCTTGTAGAGGTTTACAGTTTGCGTTTTTTAGAACCGGTATCCATACTTTGTTGACGTGAATACATCGTATAATATTTAATTGAAGCCAAGCAAATTACGTCCAATTTACACTCTTTTAAGTAATGTTTCTGCCTTCGTAAACTATATACCACTATTTATATTCCAATATAAATTTAATTTTGTGTACAGCACCATGTTTTAATAATTATGCTATAAATTCATGTAATAAAAGATAATATAGCTTCATATATTTATGAGTATTTAATTATGTATTACGTATTAGTGAGGAAAAAGTTTTATCCTTCAATTAGAATACTTATTTTATGTATAGAACAAGTTCAGCCTAAAAATAGTCCATAGATGATGAACAATAATAATGAAAATAATAATAATAATAATCCATAATAATTCTGCCCAAAGGCAGGTTTTTCAGTGCAATCATAACATTTTCATGCTATGCTTTGCAGCTTTACTAGGGAATTGTAGGTGTGGTAGCTTCCCGATGCTTTCCACACCGGTGAAGGATGATGATGATAATGATAAGAATGATGGCCATATGATTTCGGGGACCGTTTGGGCCGTAAAGTTTTCCTGACATTTGTCTTACAGGTGAGGAAAAACCCCGATAAAAAAACTCACCCAGGAAAACTGCCCCGACTGGGGATCGAACTCGGGCCCGCTGCGTGACAAGGCAGCACGCTACCTCGAGACCACAGCGGTGGACATAATAATAATAATAATAGTAAATAGTAATGCATCGAAATAGTTTGTTTTTTTCTCTAAGAGTTCACAGAATAAAGTAGAAAGCATTGTAATAATTAAAAAGTTAATCTCCTCTGGAATCAAACCTTTGACCTCTAGAATACGAAGCAATCCATGAAGCACTGAGCTAAGCGTTCGCTGGTGTGTTGCGTATAAAGGAATGCTCTTCATTGGAGGAAGGGGAACGTATTGTAGCTCTATTGTGCAATCCGTTTAGTTTAGTGAATCACAGATTAAAACTTGAAATGTTCGAGATAACAGTCCGATAATTAAAACAATAAGTAGCGACTCCGTGTTGAGAATACCAGCTATAACGGCTGTAGGATCCGACATGCTGACCACATTTCACCCTACACTGGCTAAATGATCGTCTATCTCTGTGATTAACATATGCGGATGTGAGACCACGAGCCGGTTGGTCAGCCAAAAGCCTTCTAGGCCTGTCGCGCTTTGAGTTTTTTTTATACCAAGAAGATCGGGATAAGTCGATTCCCGGGCAATCGTGCTCTGCCGTACCGTTCATCCGTTAAATATGTCCAGGAGATTCCGGGAATGAACATAGGCTATAAGAGAGTTGTAATACGCAACCACTTCACCCCTAATAATAATAATAATAATAATAATAATAATAATAATAATAATAATTGCTTTATTTTACCTGTCAGAGTTAAGGCCTTAAGGCCTTGTCTACCACTCAATCAGGTTTAAACAAATACAAACAAAAAAATAGTCTTAAATCTAAATTACAATATATATATATATATATATATATATATATATATAAACGATTACAAGTTATGAATACAATACAATTAATATTTATAATGTATTTTGATTTACTCTAAATTTAACGAATTAAATATATAATATGTACAAGATATATAAAAAAACGAGGAAAAGATTAATGACATAGTATAAAATTAAATAAATAGAGAAAAAATTAATTATTAGACAACAGGTAACTGTATAAGCGTGACTTAAAGGTACCAAGTGTGCGGCAACCCCTGATATCTTGAGGAAGGAGATTCCAGGAGCGGGCAGAGGCTACTGTGAAGGAAGTAGAATAGGAGGAAGTGCTATGAAGAGGAATTGTTAGCAGACTGCTATCTTGTGACCTAGTGTCAATATTGTGGTAAGAGTATAACTTCTCAAATCTGGACGCCAGGTAAGTAGGGATGTAGGAATTCAGAAGCTTGAAAAGTAGTGAAAGAGAGTGCAATTTACGTCTGTCAGTAAGAATCGCCCTTTGTAGTGAAAAACGTGAAATAAAGTCCCTATTTTGACACATAAATGGCTTACGCTGCCTAAACCATATCAAGTACACAAATTGATGTACACAGAATTGAACATCTAAAAAAAACTCTACAAAAATTGGAGTATAACAGCGCACGTCTGCTGGTAAAAACACATTAACATTTATTTAGGAGTAGGAGCGCACACCAGGTATTAGCTAGTGTTTAATAAAACATAGCCCATTAACGAAATGGAAGTATGAAAATTACGCCCTATTTTATAAACTATTAACTGAATTTATTTTGTAATAGTATTTTGTTAGAACGGCCTTCTGTGTTTCGTAGCTTATGAGTAAAATCTTTGAGAATCAGGTTAGACAATTTGCGAACAAATTGGCGTCAGACCTGACAATTTAGTTTCGACAACTTTTCAATGGTTGTGATCATGATTGTATCACGCTGACACGGACTGTAATTTGTGTTCAATGCCGACCGTATAATCAAATAGCCATCAAAATACGTATCTTCGATAGGAACTGATTTCACAATAATAAGTCATGATATGTTGACCACATAATATATATTGTATAGGTATATTATTTATTTTCCTTTTCATGTCATATTAGACCTTCATTGCTAAATATCATCATCATCATCACTCCAGGGATTAGGTAATTGCCCATTCCGACTTCATAATGCATCAGCCCAACGTCTTCTAGGTCTTCCAACATCACGTCTTCCTCTTGCTTGATAATTTCTGGCTAACAATGGATATCTCTCCTTACTCATTCCACCCATGTGATCAATCCATTTCTGTCTGTAATTCGTGACTTTATCCAATAAAGGCTGTACTTTCAATTCTTCTCTTATATCCTCATTTCTTATTCTATCAAGTCTTGTACATCCTTTTACTTGTCTTAGGAACCTCATCTCTGCCGTCTGTATTCTATCCTTCTGTCTTTTCACTGGAGCCCAAGTTTCACATCCATACAATATTGTGGGAACCGCCATAACATTATACATTTTTATCTTGGTTTCTTTTCTAATTTTATTTTTGAATTGTTCTCTGTATTGTTGCACACACCGTCTGAAATTTATTTATTTTGGAGTCAATATCCCCCCCAGGAGCTATCACCTTGACGTGGTGGGGGGGCTTAGTACCCGATGATCCAGGCGACTCTACTGGGGAAGATTGACCTAGGTTAATCTTGCTGGTGGGTAAGAGGCGAGGGGAACTAAGTATAGCTCACAACGAAGGAATGGCGTCTGTATCCATATTGGGCGGCCACATCTTCGTCAAGTCTTCAACGGTCAACAAGGAATAGCACAGCTAAACTTGTAGGGCTTGAAGAGCGGAAGAAGCAGCCCTCTCTTGGGGGGTGTATACCCAGAGGAGCATGTTTGGAGGCTCAGAGGAAGCAGCCCTTCCACCATCCTTGTCCTGCGAAGCGCTCGTAACGCTTCCAGGAGACATTGATCTTACTGAGAAGCTTCATGGAAATCAGCCGGATTGGCATTGCTAAATATAAAAATTTAAATATAACATTGAAAGTAAGAAGCGTTAATGCTATAAAGTAAATATTCTCCTTAAATGCCTACTTGTTATAGAAACCACAAGATGGTTATGCGACTGATGCCCCGCTGTCTGTCACGATAAAGAATCATATATATGGAAGAAAAGTAAATGTTTGTAGTGGGATACCTGAGTAGCGCAGTTGGTAGCGCATTAAAATTATAAATTTGAGAATTTGGAGTTTATATCCCTGTTCAAGCGTTTATTATTTTATAATTTACGAGCATAATACTTGTTCTTCGTTGTTTAACCCATTCGCCTCAACGACGAGGTAGAGTCGCCGGCAGTTAAATGACCTTCAACTCAGAAGACGAGGTAAACTCGCTTAACTCTGCAGTCATATATTTTACAATATTTTGTACATCACATGGCAGGGTAATCTTTTTTTTAACATTTATGAATAGTAGAGGAATGTGTTTTTGCCTTCACCCATATTGTGATCTCAAGTACCGTTATCTTTTGTATGTTTTAAATGTCTGAAAATAGACAATATAATTTACAGTAACTTAAATCTGGTTTCTGGGAAAATTCATTGAGCATTTAAACCTGAAGCGAATGGGTTAATGATTGATGATATTTGTTTTGTAGTAAACTTGTATTTTTGAGTATATATTTTATTTGACGTGGAAGATATATTTAAGTTTGTATTATAAATAAGATTATACCCGCATTTATTCCTCTGAACGATATAATACGGCTTGATTTAACTTTATCAATAAAATGGTAGCAGTTAGGCGGAGTGGAATTAACGAGTATACTGCTTTGGCAAGTCTGAAATATGACTACACAAATTACAAGCTCAAAGCTATTTCCTGTCCAAAACTAGTTCCTATTTTGTTTCAGATTCAAATGTAGATTAATGTTGTATCGATATCAGGGGTAAACAACATTAATATTCATATTTGCAAGATAGAAGCATGGCTTCACAGCATTTGGTGGATGGGAATTACAATGTATATAGAGAAGGATTTGCGTTTAGATCGGTACTTGCTCAGGTAGCTCAGTTGGTAGAGCACTTGGTCTAGAGAACCAAGGGTCCCGGGTTCATGTCCCGGTCTGAGCGTATAATTTTTCTCTTCAAATATGATTTATCCATCATTGAGATGTACGAAATCAATAATTAAAAAAAAACATTAATATTGTCTATTTGTGTGTTGGAAAATCAGTGATTCCGAAATAAATTATTAAAAACGATAGAATTTACTGAGCAATCGACTCGACGGTAGTTGTCCAGACTCATATTCAGGAGGGTCTAAGTCCAATCTCAGAGCCGGGTATTTTTATTCATTTTGCAATAATGATTGCGAACTGTCTATTACGCGTCAGTTTTTAGTAGAGATATCAATCAACTCATAACGAATATTCCCCTTAACATAAAGCTTTATCTATGCATCTATAATCAAGTGCATTTTATTCAGGGTGATTCAAAATTGACTTTACAACTTTACAAGCTTATAGAAATTTATTTAGAAGACCTACAGAATTGGTTTTAATGTCATATGATAGCACAAATCATCAAGTTTTCACCAACATAGTTTTATAGTACCTAGTTCTCTCACCGCGTGCGCTAACGTAGTTCATATCAAAATGGCTGCTTTCACAGGTGCCGAGCGGCTCGTTGTGTGTTTTTGTTCGAAGAAACTAAATCTTCGACAATTGTTCAGCGTAGATTTCGTACCCAGTATGGTAAGGATCCTCCTAGCAGGCCAACAATTTATTCTTGGCACCAAACATTTGTTAGGACTGGCTGTTCTGTTAGTCATTCCAAGCATACTGGCCGTCCACATACTGGCTGAAGCTGTGGTTGAACAAGTGAGGGATAGCTTTGCTCGGAGCCCTAGGATATGACATTTAAACCAATTTTGTAGGTCTTTAAAACTTGATGAGTTGTGCTATCATATGACATTTAAACCAATTCTGTAGGTCTTCTAAATAAAATTTCTTTAAGCTTGTAAAGTTGTAAAGTCAATTTTGAATCACGGTGTACATTAAAACATAAGTATTTTTAAAGCATCGTGTCCATAAAGTCTTAAATTTGGGGGGCATGTACCGATCTTGAGAATATCTTTTTATATAAAGAACTGCTTGGCATTTATCTACGTTTATTTTTATTCTCTATTTTTCCAACCATGGTTCGAGAATATTAAGGTTATTTTCAATCTGTCTAGCAGCGTTTAATGTTCGGAAGAATTGACTAGTGATTAGAGTGTCATCTGTATACACGTATAGATGACTGACATGTGGAATATCATTTATGTATATATTGAAAAGCGTAGGTCCTAGGATGCTGCCTTGTGGCACTCCTCTGTAGATGGGCCGCAGGGCGAATATTGAGGTATTAAAAGTAACCTCGAATTGCTTATTGTTTATATAATTAGCTATTAAATTAATTATTCCGTCACCTAATCCTGTTTCGATCATTTTCCGTAGTAGGCCGTGATGTCATACTCTGTCGAAGGCTTCTTTCATATCTAAGTATAATCCAATCGTGACACGATTTTCGTTGAACCCTCTAGTGATATGTTCAACGAGTCTCATTAGCTGGGTTACTGTGCTACGTTTTGGACGGAATCCGTTCTGTTCATCCCGAATTACATTTAATTGTTGTACTCTGTGATTAAGGCGCTTACATATATTTTTTTTCAGATACCTTACTCATTGTGTTTAATAATGTTATCGGGCGATAATTTCCTGGTTCTCTAGGGTTTTTTCCAGGTTTGGAAAATAATATTGTACGCCCAGTTTTCCATGTTTATGGGAAATAATTCATCTCGAACATGACATGTATTATTTTTGCTAAAAATGCATATCCGATTTTGGGTAATTGTTTCAGCACTATGTTTTGTATGCATCAGGTCCAGGTGCTTTTCTATCGGGAAGGTGATTTATTAGCCATTTGACTTCGGAGACGTTTGTTTCCCTGATTTGTTTATTGGGTATTCTGTTTAGAAATTATTGAACCATTGTTTTCGTTTCCCTTGTAAATTGCGGGTTATTCGAAGGGTCATGTGGTACAAAGGTTCGCTCCATTTATATTATATGGATGCGAAACATGGACTCTTATTTTAAGGGAGCAAAGAAGATTACAAGTATTTGAGAATGAAGTTCTTAAGAAAAATTTTGGGCCAAAAAGAGATGAACAGACAGGTGAATGGAAAATACTGTATACTAGTGAGCGACATTATATGTATAGGAAGCCAGATATAATAAGAAAACTTAAGTATCGTAGACTGCAATGGGCAGGACATGTGGCACGTATGAGGGATGAATGAGGTACATGGAAGCTTCTGTAGGAAAACCAGAGGGAAAACGCCCAGTTAGTAAAACCAAGAATGAGATGGAAGAACTGATTTGAGGGAAGTAGATTATACAGGGGATAATTGGAAAACATTAGCTCAGGATAGAGATGTATGAACAGCTTATATTCGCCCAGCCATGAATCTACGAGTTTGATAGAGCCAGTGAGTTAGTTAGCAGAGATAAGTAAATTACTTACCCAATGCGATAACGTCTCGTATTCCTGAATTGTGGAACAAACATAATTTTGTAACGTTAATTAGTAATTAATAATGTAGAGACTAGAATTGAGGAGAAGGAATTAAAGTGATTAGGACATGTCTTAAGAATTATTATTATTATCGTATCATTATTGTTATTACCCTATAAAATGTTGTTTGTACATGACATTTACATTGCTACATTTATTGTATCTTTAACTGTTTATAATTAGTATAGTGTATATCTATATTTGTCGAATATTTATTTGTATTTGTGCTGGTTGAGTGGAAGAGAGGGCCTTATGGCCTTAACTCTGCCAGAATAAATAAAGTACTATTATTATTATTATTATTATTATTATTATTATTATTATTATTATTATTATTAAGAATGGAAGATGAGCGATGGCCGAAGCAACTATATGAATGACATTCGAACAGAAAGAAGAAAATAGGGAGACCAAGGTTAACATGGAAGGAAAACATGAAGACAGTAATGCAAGCTAGAGGGCTAAGCATCGAAGATGCCCAAGACCGTAGGCTTTGGAGGTTTGGCACGGGAAGACGGCAGCAGCTGTAAAAACTCGAAGATAGATAGATAGATAGAGAGAGAGAGAGAGATAGATAGATAGAGAGAGATAGATAGATAGAGAGAGAGAGATAGATAGAGAGAGAGAGAGAGAGGAGAGAGAGAGAGAGAGAGAGAGACTAGAGTTGCATAAAACATTGTATATACCACTTTATGTAATCTTCAGTATGAACACTCGTGAAAATTCAATTGTTGGCATATTTTTTTTTAATCAATGTCACCAGGTTGTCATTACGACATTTTTGATATTCTCTGCTAGCACTAGTGTCATGAGTACCTAGATTATATACTCGTTTGATAACAAGAAATTATTTAAATAAGCATATAGTACACAATAAAAAGACAAAAGAAGAATATGAAAAATGGGGACATTATGTACATATTGGGAAAACTAAATATCTGTGAATAGGAGAAGAAATGGAAAATATAAATTTCAACAATGGAGAAGAACTGAAAACTAGTATTGAATGCACTTATTTAGGAACAAAATTAGAACATTCAGGCGATAACACAGTAGAAATTAAAAATAGAATCGCACAAACAAAACAAGCAATAAATGCTTTAAACTATGTTTGGTGGAGCAAAAATATTACAAAAATAGAAAATTACAAATATATCAAACCATAATTCAGAGCATTTTAACGTATGGTGCTGAAGTCTGGCAAATTCCTACCAGGGAAATGAAAACAATTTTAAGTACAAAAATGAATGTTTTAAGACGATCAGCTGGAAAATCTAGAATGGATAGAATACGAAATAAATAAATAAGGAACATTATGGGTGTACAAGAGGAGCCGGACATCATAGACATCATTAGTGTTGAATCTCCAATATTTTGAAACCCTATTTCGCCACAAAGCATGTTAGGGTTGTAGCTTAGAAATATTATCTTATGGTTTTGAATGAGAGTTGTGAATTACATAAATCATCTTAGAAAAAACCAATATATTTTTATGAATGTTTGTTATGAATTTCATAAAATGTTTATAATAAATTTGGGTTCTTAAAAATCACTTCACACATTGAGGCAGACGCCTCATCATCATTTAAAAGCAAGTTTAACCAGAATCGTTGTCTTTCGAATGTAAGACAATCAAATAAAACATGTTTTACAGATTGTATTGATTCTTCATATCTACAATTATGATCACAGACTGGGTTAATATTCAATCTTCTACAGTAACACACGTAGAAATTCAGTATATAATGGAAATGGACAGCTAATGACAAATGAGGGAAATTTTGAGGAAGTGGCTGCATTCAAATACGTAGGAACAGTAATCACAAATAGGAATGAGATGCACAAAGAAATTAAACATAGGCTCAATTCTGGAAATTAATGCTATTATGCATTGCAGAGACTCTTGATGTCCCAACTCCTTTCAAAAAAACGTTACACTGAAAATATATCAAACTATTATTCTACCAGTTATATTATATGGATGCGAAACATGGACTGTTACTTTAAGGGAGGAAAGGAGATTACAAGTATTTGAGAATAAAGTACTTAGGAAAATCTTTGGACCAAAGAGAGATGAACAGACTGGTGAATGGAGATGACTACATAACAATGAACTACATGGTCTTTATAGGAAGCCAGATATAATAAGAACAGTTAAATCTCGTAGACTGCGATGGGCAGGACATGTTGCACGTATGGGAAATGAAAGACGTGCATGGAAGCTCCTTGTAGGAAAGCCAGAGGGAAAACGCCCAGTTGGTAGACCAAGAATGAGGTGGGGGAATAACATTAACTATGACTTGAGGGAAGTAGATTACACAGGGAATGATTGGAAATCATTAGCTCAGAATAGGGATGTATGGAGAGCTTATGTCCGCGCGGCCATGAACCTACGGGTTCAATAGTGCCAGTGAGTAAGTAAGTACAATAACTTCCAAATTTTCCATGACCAATCATAAATTGTGTTGAAATGAAATTTGGAATAAAATGTTTTATGTTTAGACTGTGGTGTACTGTAGGAAAGAAGAGCTCTTTAGTCAAAGCATCATTTACACTCCTTATCCAATGTTCATTCCAGTCAGTGATGATATATTGGACACTTTGAAAATGAATACTGGAGCTCAGAAGATACTGCGGATTTGGCTAGTTGATCACCACGTTCATTTCCCACAGATCCCTGGTGTCCTCGTATCCAAGACAGGCACAGGTGTTTCGTGTAATTTTTTATGTTATTTCTAATTATTATTGAGTTTGGATTTAAATTAAATTTATCTGCTATCGATTGAAGAGCAGCCTGCGAATCACTAAAAATTCGTCCACTATATTTATGTGAAAGACAACACTGTACTGCTTCTTTTATGGCATGTAGTTCAGCTTGGAAAACAGAACAGGTAGGGGAGAGTTTGAATAGTTTGAAGAAAACTTCGCTGTCTTCACAATAAACTACATATAAAAAAACTCCTGGCGCGACAGGCCTACAAGGCCCTTAGCCTACCAGCCGGCTGCTGGCCTCACATCCACATGTGTCAATCACAGAGGTAGATGATAATCAGCCAGTGTAGAGGTCACCATGTCGAGTTCCCCAGCCGTTATAGCTGGTTTTCTCAACCTGCAGCCACTACTTATTGTAGCTACCCAAATGAATCACGATGCTGGGTGGGCACCGGTCCAATACTCGCCGAAATAACATGAGAAAGTTTCTTCCCCCCATGGAGACTCGAACCAGCGCAAGTCCCGTAGCTCTGCGCCAAGGCTTCCTGCCTTAACCGCTCGGCTACGGCGCAGGACATAAACTACATAGGAATTATAGAAAAGAAAAGATTACAGTGGTATGACCGTGTCAAAAGAATGCCATAGCTAAGATTGCCTAAAATAGTTATGGAATAGATCCCAATGGAAAGGAGGAAGAGGGTAAGAGCGAAGAAAACTTGGATAGAAGGAGTACAAGCTGCTGTGAATATCAGAGGATTGGAGGAAGATCAATGGATGGACAGAGAGGAATGGCGTTTGGTTTCCGGAAGACGGCGACATCTGCAAGAAAAGAAAAGATTACAGTGGTGTGACCATGTCAAAAGAATGCCAGAGCAAAGATTGCTTAAAATTGTTATGGAATTCATCCCAATCGAAAGGAGGAAGAGAGGAAGAGCGAAGAAAACTTGGATAGAAGGAGTACAAGCTGCTATGAATATCAGAGGATTGGAGGAAGATCAATGGATGGACAGAGAGGAATGGCGTTTGGTTTGCGGAAGACGGCGACATCTGCAGAAAAGAAAAGATTACAGTGGTGTGACCATGTCAAAAGTATTCCAGAGCAAAGATTGCTTAAAACTGTTATGGAATTCATCCCAATCGAAAGGAGGAAGAGAGGAAGAGCGAAGAAAACTTGGAGAGAAGGAGTACAAGCTGCTATGAATATCAGAGGATTGGAGGAAGATCAATGGATGGACAGAGAGGAATGGCGTTTGGTTTCCGGAAGACGGCGACATCTGCAGAAAAGAAAAGATTAAAGTGGTGTGACCATGTCAAAAGAATGCCAGAGCAAAGATTGCCTAAAATTGTTATGGAATTCATCCCACTCGAAAGGAGGAAGAGAGGAAGTGCGAAGAAAGTGCGAAGAAAACTTGGATACAAGGGAGTACAAGCTGCTATGAATATCAGAGGATTGGAGGAAGATCAATGGATGGACAGAGAGGAATGGCGTTTGGTTTCCGGAAGACGGCGACATCTGCAGAAAAGAAAAGATTAAAGTGGTGTGACCATGTCAAAAGAATGCCAGAGCAAAGATTGCCTAAAATTGTTATGGAATTCATCCCACTCGAAAGGAGGAAGAGAGGAAGTGCGAAGAAAACTTGGATACAAGGGAGTACAAGCTGCTATGAATATCAGAGGATTGGAGGAAGATCAATGGATGGACAGAGAGGAATGGCTTTTGGTTTCCGGAAGACGGCGACATCTGCAGAAAAGAAAAGATTAAAGTGGTGTGACCATGTCAAAAGAATGCCAGAGCAAAGATTGCCTAAAATTGTTATGGAATTCATCCCAATCGAAAGGAGGAAGAGAGGAAGTGCGAAGAAAACTTGGATACAAGGGAGTACAAGCTGCTATGAATATCAGATGATTGGAGGAAGATCAATGGATGGACAGAGAGGAATGGCGTTTGGTTTCCGGAAGACGGCGACATCTGCAGAAAAGAAAAGATTAAAGTGGTGTGACCATGTCAAAAGAATGCCAGAGCAAAGATTGCCTAAAATTGTTATGGAATTCATCCCAATCGAAAGGAGGAGAGAGAGGAAGTGCGAAGAAAACTTGGATACAAGGGAGTACAAGCTGCTATGAATATCAGAGGATTGGAGGAAGATCAATGGATGGACAGAGAGGAATGGCGTTTGGTTTCCGGAAGACGGCGACATCTGCAGAAAAGAAAAGATTAAAGTGGTGTGACCATGTCAAAAGAATGCCAGAGCAAAGATTGCCTAAAATTGTTGTGGAATTCATCCCAATCGAAAGGAGGAAGAGAGGAAGTGCGAAGAAAACTTGGATACAAGGGAGTACAAGCTGCTATGAATATCAGAGGATTGGAGGAAGATCAATGGATGGACAGAGAGGAATGGCGTTTGGTTTCCGGAAGACGGCGACATCTGCAGAAAATAAAAGATTAAAGTGGTGTGACCATGTCAAAAGAATGCCAGAGCAAAGATTGCCTAAAATTGTTATGGAATTCATCCCAATCGAAAGGAGGAAGAGAGGAAGTGCGAAGAAAACTTGGATACAAGGGAGTACAAGCTGCTATGAATATCAGAGGATTGGAGGAAGATCAATGGATGGACAGAGAGGAATGGCGTTTGGTTTCCGGAAGACGGCGACATCTGCAGAAAAGAAAAGATTAAAGTGGTGTGACCATGTCAAAAGAATGCCAGAGCAAAGATTGCCTAAAATTGTTATGGAATTCATCCCAATCGAAAGGAGGAAGAGAGGAAGTGCGAAGAAAACTTGGATACAAGGGAGTACAAGCTGCTATGAATATCAGAGGATTGGAGGAAGATCAATGGATGGACAGAGAGGAATGGCGTTTGGTTTCCGGAAGACGGCGACATCTGCAGAAAATAAAAGATTACAGTGGTGTGACCATGTCAAAAGAATGCCAGAGCTAAGATTGCCTAAAATTATTATGGAATTGATCCCAATCGAAAGGAGGAAGAGAGGAAGAGCGAAGAAAACTTGGATAGAAGGACTACAAGCTGCTATGAATATCAGAGGATTGGAGGAAGATCAATGGATGGACAGAGAGGAATGGCGTTTGGTTTCCGGAAGACGGCGACATCTGCAGAAAAGAAAAGATTACAGTGGTGTGACCATGTCAAAAGAATGCCAGAGCAAAGATTGCCTAAAATTGTTATGGAATTCATCCCAATCGAAAGGAGGAAGAGAGGAAGTGCGAAGAAAACTTGGATACAAGGGAGTACAAGCTGCTATGAATATCAGAGGATTGGAGGAAGATCAATGGATGGACAGAGAGGAATGGCGTTTGGTTTCCGGAAGACGGCGACATCTGCAGAAAAGAAAAGATTACAGTGGTGTAACCATGTCAAAAGAATGCCAGAGCAAAGATTGCCTAAAATTGTTATGGAATTCATCCCAATCGAAAGGAGGAAAAGAGGAAGAGCAAAGAAAACTTGGATAGAAGGAGTACAAGCTGCTGTGAATATCAGAGGATTGGAGGAAGATCAATGGATGGACAGAGAGGAATGGCGTTTGGTTTCCGGAAGACGGCGACATCTGCCATAATACCGGACGATGATGATGATGATATAGTACACAATGCTATATTAACATTTCGTACATAGTTTCTGACGTTAGTTGGCAATAAACTGCAAGGTAGAGCATGTAGTACCGTAGATGAAGATGAATGTGGCGAAGAGAAATTACGTAGTGAGAGTGTTTGTCGTGAATTAATGTTATGTGCGGCTCTGGTTTCGTAACAACTGTTCATATAGAAAGAGATTCCTTTTAACATTCTAGATGAAAGACAAGCGGTTCCTTTACCCCAAGATTTAATTATTGTTCATACGTGTATTTCATTGGCTCAATTCTGGAAATGCGTGCTATTATGCATTGCAGAGACTCTTGATGTCCCAACTCCTTTCAAAAAACGTTAAACTGAAAATATATAAAACTATTATTCTACCAGTTATATTATATGGATGCCAAACATTGACTCTTACTTTAAGGGAGGAAAGGAGATTAAAAGTATTTGAGAATAAAGTACTTAGGAAAATTTTTGGACCAAAGAGAGATGAACAAACAGGTGAATGGAGAAGACTTCATAACAATGAAGTACATGGTCTTTATAGGAAGCCAGATATAATGAGAACAGTTAAGTCTCGTAGACTGCGATGGGCAGGATATGTTGCACGTATGGGGAATGAAAGACTTGCATGGAAGCTTCTTGTAGGAAATCCAGAGGGAAAACGCCGAGTTGATATACCAAGAATGAGGTGGGAGAATAACATTAACTATGATTTGAGGGAAGTAGATTATATAGGGAATGATTGGAAAGCATTAGCTCAGGATAGGGATGTATGGAGAGCTTATGTCCGTGCAGCCATGAACCTACGGGTTCGATAGTGCCAGTGAGTAAGTAAGTACATGTATTCCATTAGGAATTAGATTCTGAAAAATTTATTTTTGTGCCCTATTTGTATTTGCCGAAAAAATTTAAACAAATTATTTTATAAAGAACTAGCAAATATCAGGCGTTAATTGTTGCGTCTAAATAAGTGAAATATGTTTTTATGTTGTGTTGAATAAGAAAAAAACTACAACAATTATAAATTTATATGGTAATTATTTTAGATACCCGTGCTGATTACTGGCGTTGCCTGGGTATTTTCGTACACCGATCTTACTGGCATCAATGAGCTGAAAGACAAAAATGGTTATTGTGAGTTATCCGTAAAAGATAGACATGTGCTGTCGTGGACTTTTTTTGTACAGTTTTTGTGAGATATTCAATTCTGTGAACGTACATTAAACTGGTGTATTTGTTATGACTTAGGTAAGCGACATTTTAGTGCTTTAGTGCACCGATGACTTTTTTTGTAGCTCAGGTCCTATAGTACGTAGGATAATATGTTATATATATTAATAGTCTCAGAATAATTCTCTAAATTATAGTGAAAACCCCATTCAAATCGGTCAAGTTGCTTTTTGATTCCATAAAGTACAGACAGACAAATAAACAGACCTATTCACGCTCATTTATATATATATCATCATCATCATCATAGTACATTCACGAATTTAGGCCATTTGTTGACCTGTTTCGGCCTCAAGAGAAACACCATCCAGAAGTCTTTTGAGTGGACGTCCTGGTTTTCTTCTTCCTGCAGGTTGATATCTTAACATTAGTTTGGGTATTCTGTGATCTTCCATTCGATGAACATGTTGTATCCATCTTGACTTATAATCAGAAATTTTGTTTTCTAAAGATTCCATGTGTAATTCTTCTAAGATGTCTTCATTTTTTTTGTGATCTAGTAGTGTGTATCCTGCAGTCCTCCGAAGATATCTCATTTCAGCAGATCTAAGTCTCTGTATATCCTTCTGTTTCAACGTCCATACTTCGCTACCATACAAAAGAGTTGGAAGAGCCAGTGTTTTATATACTTTCAGTCTTGAATGCTTTTGCACTAACTGTGGCTTGAAGATAGAATTTATTAACCCTAAAATTCTTAAAAATTTAGATATTTTTGCATTTATTATATATATATATATATATATATATATATATACTAGCGTGACACCCGGTAGACGTTGTCCTGCCGGAACGTTAATATATATATATACTAGCGTGACACCCGGTAGACGTTGTCCTGCCGGAACGTTAATATATATATATACTAGCGTGACACCCGGTAGACGTTGTCCTGCCGGAACGTTAATATATATATATACTAGCGTGACACCCGGTAGACGTTGTCCTGCCGGAACGTTAATATATATATATACTAGCGTGACACCCGGTAGACGTTGTCCTGCCGGAACGTTAATATATATATATACTAGCGTGACACCCGGTAGACGTTGTCCTGCCGGAACGTTAAATTCTCATGTCATAGGCGGACGATAAAAATGTCACTTTTTACCATAAAATTCAGAAATTAGGACATAATTAGATATTATTAAATAAGTTTTTAAACCATCAAAAGTGCAGAGACACACAAGAATGAAAATCTATAAAATTCTCGCTAGACCCATAATCTGTTATGGCAGTGAAGCACGGACCATCAGAACTCAGAATGATCGTCATATTACAGCCACGGAGATGAAATTTCTGCGACGAACTGCAGGTTATAGCCTTCTAGACCACCAAAGAAATTCAACAATAGCCAGAGAGTTAAACATCGTACCTATATCTGAATACCTCCAAGAATATACAAACAATTGGCTAGCCCATATTAAGCGCATGGATCGTCACAGAATACCAAAACAAATTCTTCACTACATTCCTCGAGGCAGAAGATCTGTGGGTCGACCTTTTCGGAGATGGCGGGAGATCGTAAAGGGCCACTGGGCCTAATACTTGAAAGGACGATGATGATGATGATTAAATAAGTTCCCAAGAAAACCTCTTACAGCCTTCTATTGTGGCTCAAGAATTGTGAATGATGACGTCACATAGTCATGAACATTAGAATTGTACCCTCCTTTGCAGATATGTTAAGAACGGTCATATAGCAATTATATTAGAGTAAAAAAAAAAGATAAATTGACTTTTTTTTTACAGCTAGATTTCATTTCTGACCCACTGTGCACCAGTCCCATACTGGCCGACATTCCATGAGACAAAATTCTTCCCCCGTAGAGACTCGAACCAGCGTAAGTCTCGTAGTTTTGCGGCAAGGCTTACTTACTTACTTACTTACTCGCTGGCACTATCGAACCCGTAGGTTCGTGGCCGCGCGGACATAAGCTCTCCATACATCCCTAATTTCTGCACCCCCGTAGTATAATGCAAAGCTTCCTGATTCCTGACTACCTTCTCCTGGCCACCTAACTTCCTATAAAGCGACTATATCCAAGGGCGATTTATCTAATTCCCGCGTTAATATCTCTAGTGCCCCGCTATTGTATAAAGTCCTAACATTCCATGTTCCTAGGAACATGTCCCTGTGTTTGAGCTTTTGGCATGGGTTCCCTGAAGTAGTCCCCGCCCGAAGAACCGAATGGGGGACTATTTTACCTCCAGAAAATTTTACCCCAGTTGAACCCATGTCCGCATTTCTTGACAGTTGTATTTTTACGGTGAAAGATCGTCACTCTTTCGACCAAGGTACTTTTTTCGTCTGGCTTATCACCTTCGACCAGTCCGGCATGGGTAACCCTATCGGTAGCAATGCTACCGCCGGCATAGCTCTCAGGATCATTTAAGCTCGAAAGCCACTCCACCACGACAAGGTAAAGATACCATGGAGGGTTTGCGCCAAGACTTCTTGCCTTAACCACTCGGCTATGGCGCGAGTCTCTTGGTATCAATGAAAGACAATAATGGTTATTATGAGTTATCCGTAAGAGATAAACATATGCTGTCGCGGGCTTTTTTGTAGAGCTTTTTGAGATATTCAATTCTGTGTAGGCCTTCATTATTTTTTTGTATTTGTTATGGTTTAGGCAGCGTAAGCCATTTAAGCGTCCAAAGAGCTACCTTTTTCACGTTTTCTACTACAAAGGGTGATTTTTAAGGGTGTAGGAGTTGAGTATTACAACTCTCGTATAGCCTATGTTCATCCCGGGAATCTCCTGAACATTTTGCAAAACCCCATCACAATCGGATCAACGGTATGGCCGCGCATAAAATACGAACAAACAAACATACAAACAAACAAACAAACATTAATTTTTATATATAATATATGATGAGAAAGAACAGATTATTTGAAAACTGAAAATCTTTAATCTCCCATTCCGTATGCGATTTAAAAACAGAGATGATATTTAAGTATATCTTTGCTAGATGCTCAAATTGATACTAGTAAAATTCATGGTGATTTTCCGTTGAATGAAAGAACTTGAAATAGAATCCAATGACAACAACAAGAAATGGATAACTCTCACGTACACTGGTAAAGAAACATTAAAATTGGCCAACACACTAAAAAAGCTCGATAAGAATATTAATATATCCTACAGAACTGACAACAAATTAAACAATTTAATAAACAACAACATCGAAGAAATAGATGAATTCGACATTAAAGGCATCTACAAATTAACATGTACAGACTGCAATAAATTCTACATTGGGAAAACTAACAGAAGCTTCAACATTAGATTCAAGGAACATTTCAGAGATTTCATTTACAATGGAGGAAAATCAACTTACGCAAAACATGTAATTCAAGCTGGACACCATACGCATAACATCGATAACACCCTCACAATAGTACATAGAGAAAACATTCCAACGAGAATAAATATACTGGAGGAAATCGCAATCCTAAGAGAAATCAACAACAACCTGATTCTCAATGAATACACACCTAATCCACACAATCCTCTGTACAAAATTCTCACAACCAAGTCAGTGCTTCAACAAGGGTCAACAAGAACGGACCTAATGCATTCTGCTGATGATGGGACTAGTCCCGAAAGGCCTACAGAGTTTTAAAAGAACTTAAATTGAGGAGACGGACCTACAAGGTAACTGTATTATAGTTTTTAACCGTACATTATATTACTATGCTCAAATGACTTGTCGATTCATACATTTATTTCGTAATATGTATTATTTCAGTTATAATAGACAAAAAATAAACTATTTTGTACAATAGAAGTATTGTGTAAACGTAAAGTCCAAATTAGTCTTCATATAATAAATACCATTAAATTCAGTAAGATGGTAATATAATTAAAAAAACGGACTGATGTGTCATAATAGGCATATTTTATACATATTGAATTGACTTTGTTAAACGAGTTTGTGAATAGAAACCGCAACTTTCGAGCTCTAAGTATGATATAAACAAAATATTTAGTAACTGCGGCAAGTTGAAATCAAAGTAAATGAAGATGTTATGTAAGTGAGATTGCTTGTTTTATTGTGAGGACACATTCAAAATTGTTATATTTAAACTTCGATATTTATCATAAGTAATTCGTGAGTCGTGAATTTATCGATAATTTGGAAATCAAGAGTGGCATTTGTTAGGACTATTTAACGAATAAAATTAAGCTGTTTACTCAAAAATCATTATTTAACTATAGTTATTTTTAAATATTTATATATTTAATGTAAACGGCGATGTTTGAAAACAAATGAGGAGCGATAGATACGCTTCATCTGCTTCTTTTGTTTATCACTGCAACCAGATCATACTATTTATTGCCAAAGGAACGCAACATTGTAAGAATGCTCTCTAGTGGAGGAAGAAATGAAACACATCAAACTGTATATTAATTCATTTCTGATGTCGTATGATGTAAATATGAAAATTATATTTTTCTGGATTTTTACCTGGGAAAAAATACATTCAAGAAAGTGCAAACAGTGGTTTCTTTTTTTGGTGGTATAATCAATTGCTACAAATGTTTTTATATTAATTCCGCATGCAGCATGCGCTGACATTCATGCACTATATATACAATCTGGTAGCCGTATTTCTCACGGGCTCAGTCACAGCAAAATAATGGTCAGACCAGTTCAGAATATTAAAAAGGAGGAGATTTGTTTAATATGGTAATTATAACACTGATAAATATTTCGTGAAACACGACACTGATTGGTTGTAAAACAGAAATCATTGAAACGTGATTGAGTCTCATTTGGGGCATGAGTTAAATAGTCTTTGAAAGATCTACTAATTATAATAGAATATTACTTCGACTGTATACTGTTCTATTCAAAATTTAACCTACAAAAACTTTTTTTTTTGCAAGTGCCCCAGACTTTCGATATTCCTGGTGTTCTCTCCTGGCATGGCGTATTTGTAACCCTCTTCTGAGGTTGGGGCGCCTGGAAGGTGTGGTTACATTGTCCCGATGATATGATGGGTGATGATGATGATGGTGCTGCGCCAGGAGAGTCCCTAATCCTAAGCTTAATCTAAGATGAATTTGAATGGTGATGATTGCGATGGCCATATTATTTCGGGGACCGTTTGGGCCTTAAAGTTTTGTTGACATCTGTTTTACAGGCGAGGAAAAACCCCGATAAAAACTTCAACCAGAAAAACTGCCCCGACCGGGGGATCGAACCCGGGCCCGCTGCGTGAGAAGGCGGCACGCTACCTCGAGACCACAGCGGTGGACACCTACAAAAAGGTTATTTGCGCAATTAGTTTCGACATTTAATCGCTGAAACGCAACATACGAATATGAACGTTGTCGAGAATTGCACTGAAGTATACAAAAATCTAATTTGTGATGTTAGAGATATAAACTAGTTATCTTAGAATATAACATTGTAGCGACTTGGTAGAACCAACCAAGTGCTGCTTAATCATTTTGTACGTAGAGAGAGAGAAAGAGTACGAATACGAATACGTTACTGCTACCTTCCGGGATCGCTGGGTTATGATACTGCTGTACTTAGTAAAGGGTTCCAAACATTCAACGAAGTTATTTACAACAAAACAGCCTGCCTCGGGCCCATAGAAGGCGGCTAACCATTCATCTTTCTTTTTCCACTTGAACATGCATATGAATATAACACTGATTATAATTTGCATGGACTGAACTAATTTCGTTATGGGATAGAGAACAATGGCTATTCTTTAAATAAGAACAAGGGGCGTAACATAAAATATTGGTTTTTAATACAAAATAAGTGTGGATATTATAAAAAAAATAAAGTAATATAAATAACAGAACTATATCTTGGAACAATCAATCTAACCCCAATAATAAACAAAACATAATAAGATAACGACATACCATTCCAACAATCACACTCATACGTCTCTAAGCAGAATCGGAAATCCTTTTCCATGCTGACTTAGATTAAATTAAATCCAACCATTCTTCGGTTTACAATCCACATGCTTATCTTCTGCATTACCATGCTAACTTCACCCTTTGCATGGTACACCAGAGTAGGATTCGAACACTGAATCCACTCGTAATCAGGGATTATTATTATAACGGGATGCCACGGTGAGTGAGTTTTGCGTATGTGCCACAAGCGGCGCTAGTGTAGAAGTAGCCTAGTGACATCTAATATCATGTACTGGTACTAAACGGAAAAAGAAGAAGAAGAACTATACTACTACAGCACCTCTGGTGTCAGAAATTACGAAACAGGTAAATGAAAAACAACGCCATCTGGTGTCAGAAACTATGAAGCAGGTAGATGAAAAACAGCGCCAAATTTGAAATTACATTGTACAACAGCGCCCCCAAACGTCGAATTATGAAATTACATGTAACCAGCCACTTTTTTTAATTATTTTTATTATACATATATATATTTATACATATGCATTTATATTACAGGGAAAATGGAATGGGAAATGATGGAGAATGAAATGTAAAGAAATGTGTTAAATTATATTTATTCATTTCAAATTAAGAAAATGCATTATGAGCTCTTCCACAAACATACATTTGACTTACTCTACACTTCTCTCACACATTTTATGCAATACAGTATACAATATATATAAAAAAACATCTGTACAATAATAAATTAATAAACCTATTCTGATTGTTCTAAAATCAAATTGTTAACGACATGAGTTCTGTGCTAAGTTCCAGTTGTAATGTAAACAAACTTGCATAGGATATTACTTCACCGCCATTATCTATTGTGATAACCATGCTGCCACTTCACCTGCCATGACTTAAATGTGAACGGAACTGTCATCAATAGAAACATTGTTTTTAGGCATCATTGTATATTATAGGAAATAAGATAAAATTGTACCAATAATTAGGAACTTACATTTCTTCTTTATTTATTTATGACTACACTTCCTTTTTTTACTGGGAGTTACAACCTTACTACGTGTTTTCTTCTTTCCGAGCACTATTATACTTACACATGACACACCGGTAACATCACATGTTAAATTCACTATAACTTTTCCTCGAAGTTCTAGATACTTTTCACTAAAGTTGTGAAATACATTTAAAATAAGTTTTTTTTACCCAGTAGTCGAAGGTTTGCCAGACTTTGTTTTACAATTTTAGATGGCAACAGAAGACTCAACACTTTCAGCCATGTTGTTGACTAAAGCACGACTCAAATACATCATCCATATGTACTGAACTATTTTAAGTTGTCATTATTGACTAGATATATTTTAGAATATTTTCTGTGTTTTGAATATTATTATTGTCATTTAAGAAGAATAACAAGTATTTTCAGACGATGTATTTTTAATTTAATGGAGGTAACTACTTTTCCGTATATTTATTGCTTCTACATTGTATGTCGGTGTCAATAACCAATGAAAAGCGAGCAGGTCACATGGTTTTGTTTTGACGAGGATCACTTTAAGAGCAGATAGTATATTGGTCTATGTGCTTACCTAATCCGTTCTTTATGCCTTTTCCATGATGTCAACAAATCTTATTTAAAATTTCATTACGAGCAAAATATATGCCCTATGCTGACTCACCTGTAAATTCTGTTATCACAACCTCAAAGAACTAATGTAGCACAATTTTCACTGAACTGTTTGTAAATAATTTTATTATATAGAACCGGCCATTTTAAACAACTGAAATTCCAACGTATTCTGCATGCGTAACAATATAACAATGTTCATATGATTAATTACAATTTTAAAATTTTCCTATATAAATTATATATACATGTGCTAGATAATACTTTTATTTTCTTTATTTCAACTATATTTTCTTACATGCTCAAAGATAAAATAGTTATTCGACCAATGAAAACACAGTTACATCTTGTTTTTTTTACATTACAACTGGAACTTAATCGGAAGAGCAGCACTAAAGCAGCAATGTTAAAGCAACGACATTTATATGACCACGAAGGCAGTCAGATGTGTACATGAGCTAGATGGAATGTGATGTAAACTATGGCTTTATCTAACTTAACTTTAACTTCTTTCCTACACAATTTCTACAAATAATAATTATATCATAAGTAATAGCGTAGTTTATAATACGAGGCTTCAAGTTGAAAATATTAATTCAACAATGTAAAATGATTACATTATAAGCAAATTTTGGATGTCATTTTATGTCCAACATGCAATTTTTTTTTTTTTTACTTTTCAGTGACATGGATTTATTTAAAATCTTAGCAGAAATTATGATTTTGTATTAATTGTGATAAAATAATAAGTACTTTTTTATGTCTTCCTCAATGAAAATTTATTTTTATTCCAAAAACTTCATTAAATTTTAAAATCATAAAGCCTTTCAGAACTTATGTTTCATCTTCGGCACGTAATTTGGTACCAAATGCCTTTCAAAACACATTTCGTTTTCTGCTTGAAGATGAAACATGTTTTGAAAGGTCTTCATGATTTCATTTCTTGAATAAAAATCAATTCAAATTCAGGAAGATGGATTAAAACAAGGTACTTATATTATTATTTAAAAATAATTAATACATAACCTCATTGTGTTAACAATAAATGTTAAATACAAAGTATTGAAAATTAAGATCAGTGAACCTAGCTCATAATCAAATGTCAAAATAAAATTGTCCACAATGGGCAATCTGCAACCATTTTGTTTACACAAAAATAATTCCACTCTCGGTTAAATTTACCATAGTTTTTGATGCTAGTCCCTTCGCTGTTATTGAAGTAAGTGAAGAAATAAGTGCTAGTTACTTATGAAACCTAACTGTTTAATCAAATAAACTTTAAGTAACAACAACAACTTTAAGTAACAAAAGTATTTCATTCTAGCACTGAATTATTCAGAAAATGCATCCTTGCATTAATCAAGATTATACAATTACTAAATATGACACATTAATATAATAAGGAATTTAAATATAATTTACTTGTTACACTACGAGAATATTTATTTCTTACAATGTCTTTACATTTATACATGGTAATTTAGTGTAATGAATGTGCAGGCAGATCGAATGGATAATGTTTCCATTAAGCGCAGTGAGAATTTTTTCTAAGTCCGAGGCAGACACCTTGCACATGCACCAACAAATGCAAAGCGGTTTACTCTATGGAATAATGCGATGCAGCCAACATTATACATGCTATTTAACAAACCTTAAAGTTAACCTAATGTAATTTAAGCACTGTAACCTATGAAAGAATGCAATGCCCAAAAATAAATAGTAAGTTCTGAAATTCTAAAGTTCATATTCTATATTGGCTGCACTGTTGTATAGAATATTCATTCAAATCAATATGGCTGCCACGTCTTCATGTTACATATATAGTTAAATATCATAAAAAAATATGTTGAAATAATCGTTACTTAAAATTGTCAAATTTATTGTAAATAGTGGGAAACAATTTTAAAATATAACCTGTTGGTGCATGTGCATGGTAGGTTTCTACCAGGGACATAGAAAAAATTAGGAAAAAACTGCACTTAAACTAGCGTGAAATATTTTCAAAGTCCTATAGAACAACAGTGCGCATGCGCCAGAATTTATAGAGCCAGCAATAACCCACAATCGATTATCATCCTCGATTACTATCAGTCGCTATGAAATTTAAATGACCAATATATGCAATAAATCCCCAAATCTATGTTAAAAAATATATTAATAATATTAAAATTACCAAACATTTATTAAAAATGGGTGTACACTTACTTATCACTCCCTAACGCTGATCCAACCAGTGATAACCCAAAACAGCAATAGAAAAATCATAGACTAAGGAATATACTCTGTGGAGAAAATAGCAGTTAGCATCACAATATTGTGATTTGCATATTTAAATAAATACTTCAAAATTATAAAAATTGTTTGAAAGAGTTTCAAATATTAAATAATGTTAGTAAATACAGAAGAAGAGCTATAGTTTACAACAATATAACTAAAAAATCAAGCGCTAGTAGAAGTGCAGTTAAGCCAAAAATTCTCACTGTGCTTAATGGAAACATTAGCCAATTGAACTATATTGAGGCCATGCGCAGTCCCAGTTAGAAAAGAAAAAGATGGAATGGGACACTGAACAAGAAGTTAATTACATCGCTAGCACTATCGAACTGATTGGTTCATGGGCACGTGGACTAATGTTTTCCAATCATCTCCTGAATAATCTACTTCCCTCAAATCTAGGTTAATGTTATTCTCCCACCTCATTCTTGGTCTACCAACTGGGAGTTTTCCCACTTGTTTTCCTACAAAGAAGCTTCATTGCCCCTCTTTCATTCCCTATTTGTGCCACATATCCTGTTCATTGCAGTCTCCACGAAATGATCCACACACAGCCTTTCTCTCTGGGGACACTTGCAGCAGTCTTATATCTGTCTTCCAGACTGCAAAATCTTAGCCATTTCGAACACCTGAAATTTGTTAAAAGATCATTTGTGTTACAACGTACTAGCATTGAAGTTTTGCAATGAAACTCATAACATATTTTTTACAATTATTAAATATATGTATCCATGTACTCAAATTGTCACATTGAAAGTTTTATATATATTACCAATTTTTAAATATATAATTATTTAAAAATATATTATTAAAATATATATAATTAATTTTAAAATATTTCATTACAATATATATAATTAATTTTAAAATATATCATTACAATTATCTTAAAATGTTATCTTTTCCCAGCAAATTATCGTTGAAAATAGATTCATCTTAAAAAATGATTAATATATGAATAACTTTAATATTAACGTATTTTTATATTTAATATTAAATATGGCATATACGAATTAAACAAAACTTATTTTTAAATACCAAAACAAGTAATTTTAACTCAAATATTTCAACTTTCGAAATATACATATATTGTAAATGAATGTTTCAAAATGTCTGAACTGTTACACAGATTTTTTAAAATAATATTTTTAATATATATAATATTCATATAATACAAATAAATACCTGTTGAGTTCTCGAGTGAAGCAGAAAAGTGGTTTGCCTCTTCCAATATAATTCTTGCAGCCTTGGTGCACAACATTTCAAAAGCATTTTCGTTGTTTCAAGGACAGATAAAATTCATTAATAACGTAATGGCTCATAGAGAAAGTAATGGCTGACCATAGAGAACCGATGGCTGACCGGTATGCGTGCCTTGCGCCTCGCAATTTGCATTTGTTTTTTTACTTTTAAATTCTGCTACAACGACCAAAGGCGCCACCGGGATTGAGCTACGGACGCCACATGACGTAGTTACGTTACCAATTGTAGATGACTCTGTACCAGCCGTGGCATCCCATTGTAATCCCTGGCCGAGCATATATCAGGTTCGCCAGGAGAAGGGATGTGCGCTACCAAGATGCGCAATGGAAAGGGTAAAGAAAGAAGGGGTAACCACACGGAACACAGGAAACATTGGCAGGCTTCACAAATGTTCGTAAGCGGGAAGGAGCACGAAGATGATAACTGAACCGCAAAAGGCACTTTCGGTTCAATAGCTCCCGCTACACCCTCCGGGTAAAAAGAAAAAGTCCATAGACTTCCAAATAAAGTCCAGAGAAGCAATCCCACGTTGGGAGGGGAACATAAGCACTATTGGATTCCAGCGGTAACTTCAAAGCAACTCTTCCATCGTCCCCAATATCACGATCACCACACCTGCTTTCATGTAGACTATTCCAGCGCTGAAAAATAGACTCCAATTTGATTCAGCCGCCATAGCACAACATTGCGGCGTTCCAGGTGAAGACTCGGGTGACGATAATCCTCGGATTGCCGGATCGCAATCCCGTTCCACCGCTTTCCAGGAATCCATAGTTCCAAAGCCACTATGTCGGTCAGCTGGGCACTCGGGGGTCGGCCGGATCCTCCAAGCGCTCGACTGCCGAACACTCCAGGCATATAGACTGTAGAACTGCCAATGTTTAAGGAAAGGTAAGCATACAAACTGAAACAAAGAACAGGCGAAAACAGGAAAGCAGAACCATAGATATGCTTAATTTAACATGTGTCGTAATACAAAGTATAGCTTTGACATTCCACTTTTTTCATTCAAAAAAAAAAAAAAAACTTGGAATTACTCGTAGCGTTACACAATTTGACATGGCCACTGACGTTTTCTAACTCCAGAGTTACTGGTGTTAGCAAGCGTTTTACAACATAGGGTTCAGACCATTTGAACATAAGTTTTCCGATGCGTTGTTCATCAGTAATACATTCTACTATCCCAAACGAAAATATATACATATATAAACAAACTACGTAAACTAAGATTGACATTCTCTGGACAAATGCCCATACCGCTGACATTTCCAACACTGTAGATTCTTTTTTGAATACCCAGAAGGACGATTCGTCGAAGTATTAGATTTACTTAAATTGTCGGTTTTACTTCTTTCACTAAAGTCCCTCTGTCTTTCAGCAATTTCAAAATCCGCCACTTTCCTGGCTAAGAGACACATTTCGGCTACATTCTGAGGTCTTGTAGCAAAAATCAAATGCTGTCTAGTAGCCGGGGACATATTTTGTAGAATAAGATCCATTAACTTTTCTTCAGAAAATAAAGGATTCAACATAAGTGCAGCTCCTTGCATGTTGGCGATAAATTCCAACAAAGATTCCTTAGGCATTTGGAATCGACGTGACACAAATTTAATCCAAAAGTCTTCCAACAATCTAGGAGGCAACAACGAACACTTCACATGTTCTAAACTTTCCATCCAAGAGAATCTCAACTTAACAATTTCACTCCAGATTTTCAATAAGATTCCTCCGATGCAACTCAAAATTGAGTTCACAAAATACTCATCGGGAACCAATTTCAATTCGAAAATCGAGTTAATTTTGATGAGGAAGACCACTAGCGATTCCTTATCTTCACCATCACAGGGATCTACCTTTCCAATCAACTCTCGGAAAATCCGCTGATTATTCTGCTCCATAAAAGAAGAAAGGTTGGAGACAGTTCCACTAGATAAATCTTTGATAGAGCTAAGTCTACGATCACTCAAATCCTCTTGAGTTGCGTTATCGACAATGAACTTACGCTTTATTAATATTTGTTCAGGCTGGGAGAGAGAATTCATATGATCTTTAAGCCGCTGACGTAATATGTTTACATCACCTTCAACTTCTATACCTAGCAGGCCTAATTCACAAACGAGCTTATCTCTGGATATACATCCACCCAGCTAGGCATGTTTATAAAGTATGATAGACACAAGATGTAAACAACAATAAGCGAACGTAGTATTACTTGCATAAATCAGTCTCTGTTTTGGAACGAAGAAAGATGAATCAATGTTTACGTAATGTACAACAAACACGTAAACCAGTACTTAATAACTTCAACATAAGTACAGCATATCTTTCAATATGAAAAATACAAAGTAAACACTTTGTTACCATTTGGGCGCAATTAAACCCAAAAAAACCCTTAACCACGCTCTGAGAAACCATTTTGTAGCGACTTGGTAGAACCAACCAAGTGCTGCTTAATCATTTTGTACGTAGAGAGAGAGAAAGAGTACGAATACGAATACGTTACTGCTACCTTCCGGGATCGCTGGGTTATGATACTGCTGTACTTAGTAAAGGGTTCCAAACATTCAACGAAGTTATTTACAACAAAACAGCCTGCCTCGGGCCCATAGAAGGCGGCTAACCATTCATCTTTCTTTTTCCACTTGAACATGCATATGAATATAACACTGATTATAATTTGCATGGACTGAACTAATTTCGTTATGGGATAGAGAACAATGGCTATTCTTTAAATAAGAACAAGGGGCGTCTAACATAATATTGGTTTTAATACAAAATAAGTGTGGATATTATAAAAAAAATAAAGTAATATAAATAACAGAACTATATCTTGGAACAATCAATCAAACCCCAATAAAAACAAAACATAATAAGATAACGACATACCATTCCAACAATCACACTCATACGTCTCTAAGCAGAATCGGAAATCCTTCTTCCATGCTGACTTAGATTAAATTAAATCCAACCATTCTTCGGTTTACAATCCACATGCTTATCTTCTGCATTACCATGCTAACTTCACCCTTTGCATGGTACACCAGAGTAGGATTCGAACACTGAATCCACTCGTAAAGAACCCAAACGCCACTTGTTAGGCCGATCGACTGACTGTTCAAGTCCACTGAGATTGCCGAGCATATATCAGGTTCGCCAGGAGAAGGGATGTGCGCTACCAAGATGCGCAATGGAAAGGGTAAAGAAAGAAGGGGTAACCACACGGAACACAGGAAACATTGGCAGGCTTCACAAATGTTCGTAAGCGGGAAGGAGCACGAAGATGATAACTGAACCGCAAAAGGCACTTTCGGTTCAACATTTATATCCATTTATTACTTGGGATTTACTTATTTTAATATCAAGCATTACATTAATTTTTAATAGTTTATTTTATTATAACTGAATTCATTTATTCTATTTTCAAACTTTTTAAATAAATAAATAATAGTTTTAAAAAACTAAAAGAACTCACATTCTTAGAAAACTAAAAAATGAAAAATAATTTTAATTTCCAATACGCTTGGGATAAAATAAAGTGGTCAACAAAAATAACATCTCCAACACATATAGAGTAAAATTAGAGTTATCAACAAAAAAAAATAATTTAACCATCAAATGCGTGGGGTGCTCTATATAAATTAATATATTTGATAATAAACAGATATTGGTAAAAGTAAGCTCTCTAAGAATAAAATGTAAAAATCATAAAAATCACCCCACGCTTTTGATGGTAAAATTATTTTCTTTTTGTTGATAACTCTAATTTTATTCTATATGTGTTGGAGATGATTTTTTTGTTGACCACTTTATTTTATCCCAAGCGTACTGGAAATTAAAATTGTTTTTCATTTTTTAGTTTTCTAATAAAGCGTGTTCTTTTAGTTTTTTAAAACTATTATTTTTTATTTTTTAGTTTCAATATTTTACAGAATAAGATAAAAATGTAAATATCTTTAAATCCGATACTATTGTAGTATGAGCTAAAAGTAATACTCTTCTATAAAAAAAGACCCTCCCAGCCGGATTTGAACCAGCGACGTATGGATTACTGAAATTATATAGGCCCTACCACTAAGAGTTCACGGCTCTACCAACTGAGCTCTTACAACGATTGACTAAAAACTCGACAAGTCCGCAACTTATTATACCAGTTTCATTTGTTTTATTTTCGGATAATTCTGGCCAGGATTTTTGAAACACAATATGAAATTATTGTATTGTCACAGGTCCTCTACACGTATACAAAGTTTCAAGTCGATCCAATGTTTCTAAGTGGGTAAAAATCGCGTTGAAAGATTCCGTTACATTGATACAAAATCACGTTTTTTGATTTTCTGATGATTATGGCCAGGATTTTAGAAAAGAAATATGAAATTATTGTATTGTCACGGTTCCTCTACAAGTATACTAAGTTTCAAGTCGATCCGATGATTTTAAGTGGGTGAAAATCGCGTTGAAAGATTCCGTTACATAGATAGATAGATAGATAGATACAGGTCAAGCTAATATAAAGCGTGTAAAAACAGGTAGACTCCCTTACGTTTCATTGCTGAGGTGGCTAAAGTAATGCATCAGTTTATTATGACTATTTAACTCATGCCCCAAATAGGAGTTAATGACCAGTCACGTTTCAATGATTTCTGTTTTTCAACCAATCAGAGTCATGTTTCACGAAATATTTATCAGTGTTATAATTACCATATTAAAGAAAGCTCCTCCTTTTTAATATTCTGAACAGGTCTGACCATTATTTTGCAGTGACTGAGCCTGCGAGAAGTACGGCTACCAGATTGTATATATAGTGCATGAATGTCAACACATGCCGCATGCGGCAGTTAATATAAAAACATTTGTACAATTGATTATACCACCAAAAAATGAAACCACTGTTTGCACTTTCTTAAATGTATTTTTTCCCAGGTAACAATCCAGAAAAATATAATTGTCATATTTACATCATACGAAATCGGAAATGAATTAATATACAGTTTGATGTGTTTCATTTTTTCTCCACTAGAGAGCATTCTTACAATATTGCGTTCCTTTGGCAATACATAGTACGATCTGGTTGCAGTGATAAACAAAAGAAGCAGATGAAGCGTACCTAACGCTTCTCATTTGTTTTCAAACATCGCCGTTTACATTAATATATACATATTTTAAAATAACTATAGTTAAATAATGATTTGTGAGTAAACAGCTTAATTTTATTCGTTAAATAACCCTAACAAATGTCACCCTTGATTTCAAAATTCTCTATATAAATTCACTCCTCACTTCGTGAGTCGTGAATTTATCGATAATTTGGAAATCACTCGTGGCATTACTTATGAAAGTGAAAGCGTCATGACCAACAATTTGTATCTATGTATCATCTCTCCCAA
Source organism: Diploptera punctata (assembly GCA_030220185.1). Lineage (NCBI taxonomy): Eukaryota > Metazoa > Arthropoda > Insecta > Blattodea > Blaberidae > Diploptera > Diploptera punctata. Next base: position 529,285 of record JASPKZ010007328.1, on the reverse strand, counting down.
TATGACAACCTGCCTCCTGTGAAAATATTTGCCATTGGCAGATCACTATAAGGTACGTACTCTATGTTGAGAGAGGGAGAGATAGAATCCTATTATACCAAGTTACTTAGAAAGGTGTCCGTTCAAGGTCACATGAGGTGGATAATGGGGAAACTTTGTGTTTCTAATCATCTAATCCTGTAAAGGTACTTCTTCGTCCATGTTCGCACCATGTTCGTCAGATTTGTACGGGGTTTTAAGGTGCGCGCGAACGGCGCGCGCGAACGGCGCGCGCGTCTCACACCACGATCCACTGTCGGTTTTTTCCACGAACACTTTGATGGTTCGCTGTTTAGATTTGGACGGGTACCTGAGAGGTTCGTTGTTTTCGGTGCGCACCTATTATTTGAGTATGGAGTGGTCAGAGGAAAACATGTTAAAACTTATTGATATTTATAGAAGCAAGCAATTATTGTGGGATCCTCAACATAAGGATCATTTTTAAAAAACATTGAAAGGAGATGCCTTTTTTTTTTCAATGTTATGTGTTTTTTTTCGTGTGTACTGTAATTGTATGAATAAATTATAATTATTTAGAAAACATTATTTATTTAAGACGTTCATTTCATAATATTATGTATGAAGTATCACAAAACAATACAATATATAAACACATTTATTACTAATTATTTATTTATTTCTTCAAAGACTCCAAAGAGCAAGACTGCTCATGTTCAGGGGCAATATACAAAAAGTAATGGCCATAAAACAATTAACAATAAAAACAAGAAAACAAATTCAGGCATAAGTTTAAGTAATACAAACTACTATAGATGCACAATATATATACACATATACATACAATATTTAAACAGGATAATATTAATAATAATAAAATTAACAAAATTAACTAAGAAAGCAATGAGAAAAAATATTTTTTAATACAATTAGAAAAATGTTTAACATTCGTGAAATGTTGATATTCAATAGGTAAGTTATTGTAATGGTTGATTAATGCATAACGAATCCCTTTTATACTTTTTTTTAGTAACTAGTATCTTTGTGCAATAAAGTACAACCTCTAGTATAATAATCATGTACATCTTTATTAAAAATTAAGGCCATGTTATGGTGAGATAGATTTTTAATAATTTTAAACATATATATACAAATCATATATTTTTTTAAAATTCCTTTAATGCTATAATATTTGAAAAAGTATAAATAACGTTATAAGATGTAATAAGTAATAAGCGTGACCAGACGTCCCGATTTTGGCGGGACAGTCCCGATTTTTAACAATTTGTCCCGCGTCCCGCGGCATTTAAAAAAAAGGTCCCTATTTTTGGGAAATAATGCAGGGCAAGCGGGAGAACGGAAAGGGAATAGATATGGTTGGTTACACCTGCTCTGCAAAATGTCTACTGAAGGTTTGTGGGTTTCCTATGGATCGCAGGAGGTTCGTTGAAATTAATCATTTCGACGAACATAATACGCGCCGCGCGCGCGCTGTTCGTGTTCGCGGCGCGCATATGTGTACGTACCTATGCGCTTAATACCTAAATCACCATTAATTGCATTTGCTGTTTATTTCTTAGCTGAGTACATTATCTCTTTATTGGTCACCATCAGCATTCCTTTTTACTTGGGGTTTAGAGTAATAATATTTCTTGGCATGTCCTGTTGTCTAATAATTTAACATCGATCAACTACAAACTAAAGAATTATTTAATAACGAACTAACTTATACACCTCACTTATGGTAATCTATTATCATAAGTAATGCCACGAGTGATTTCCAAATTATCGATAAATTTACGACTCACGAAGTGAGGACTGAATTTATCTAGACAATTTAGATATCAAGAGTGGCATTTGTTAGGACTATTTAACAAATAAATTAAGGCCATTTACTGACAAATCATTATTTAAATATAGTTACTTTAAAATATTTATTTATTTAAAGTAAACGGCGATTTATGAAAACAAATGAGAAACGTTATGTTTCGTTTCTCCATCCACTGCAAGATCATATAATGTTATATATTGCCATCTGGCGTGGGAAACTTCAAATATCATCGCAATATTATAAGAATGCATCCTAGCGGAGAAAAAATTAAACACATCAAACTGTATATTTGAACCAAAATTATAGGTTATTAATTTATTTTTTAGTAAACAACTCGGTAAAATCATTATTTAAAAACACAATTATTGAACACAGAATCATCTAAAAGAACTCGATAGTATCATTATTTAAAAACACAATTATTGAACACACAATTGTCAAATTTGTATTTCGTCTATAACTTAATTTGAAGCACAGCCAAATCTTGTTTCTGCCATTTTGAACATTCAAATATTGCGGCTTTACTGTTGACTCTGTCACTGCAAAATAATGGTCAGACCTGTTCAGAATATTAAAAAGGAGGAGCTTTCTTTAATATGGTAAATATAACACATAAATATTTCGTGAAACACGACTCTGATTGGTTGTGAAACAGAAATCATTGAAACGTGATTGGTCATTGACTCCCATTTAGGGCATGAGTTAAATAGTAAATTAAAAGTGATCCCACTAGAGACCTCAGGAGGCCCTTGGGGTAGTAGGAGGTTAAGTTTCCCACTTTTCTGGACAATTGGGACTTGATGTCAGCCGGCTTGTCAGCCCTGCGTGACGGCCGCCTTTATCCCCAGAACAAGTGTCTGGTATTCATTTCGGTTAGAGGCTGGGTCGGCACCAGGTTCATAGTGCCACCAGAAAGTTTGGGTCAGTTTAAACATTCTGATCCCATCGGAGCTCGAACCCTCGACCTTCCGGCTTGTAGCGCAGTACCTTAACCACTACGCCACAGCGCGCTGCCTTTTAACAATTAATACATTATATCATTCAATATATTACTAATATCTTCAACATCTATAAAGATAATGAAATCTCTGTTAAACAAGATGGCAAATTATCTTCTTGGGAAAAGATCAACACTGGAGTAAGACAGGGATTTGGACTTTCACCGGTGCTTTTCATTATATACATGAATAAATTAATAAATGAATGGAGGAAAACACAACGAGGATATATACCCATCAATAGGAACCTCAAACTCGATGCTATTCTTTTTGCAGACGATTTAGCTCTTCTGGCACTTTCCGAAAATGATTTGCAACGATCAATTTATAATTTACAAAATATAGGTGCCAAATTGAATATGTAAATATCAATTAACAAAACTAAAATTATGGAATTTCATGGAAAGGACCCCATACAAAGTAAAATCTGTCTCCAGAATAAAATTTTAGAGAGATCTATCAATTTAAATATCTTGGATATTATCTCTCTATCTGGGATGAAAAGGATATCCCTGAAAAAGTTACTAGTTATAATAAAAGTTTAGGAATTATTAATCAAGTTATGAAACCATCCCTTGTACAAAAAACACCAGATTACGTTTATATAACACTTTGGCTAGACCAGTGTTGACCTATGGTAGTGAAGCATGGACACTAAAAATACAACATGAAAGCAGAATAACGGCTTGTGAAATGAGATTCATGCGCAGAACAGCGGGTTACACCAGATGGGATCGGAAAAGGAACACCGATATCTTAAAAGAATTGAAGACTACGCCAATTTTGGAATATATTAAACAGTACCAACTAAATTGGAAACACCATCTTGAAAGAATGAGTTCAAATCGGATCCCCAAAGCTGTTTATAATTATATACCAAGAGGACGAAGATCACTGGGCCGTCCTATGAAACGCTAGAGGGAAAGTTTTCTATAGGATCGTAACAGGCCTTGGCCTAATACTTGGAAGGAAGAAGAAGAAGAAGAAGAAGACATTATATAATTTAAGAAAATAATATTAACATTAACAAATATTTTGATTTGTTTAAATAGGCCCTATTGTATAACCGTAAAATCAGTTTCCTATATGTAATTATTTTTCTTTGTTTTTTTTTAATACTTTAGACAACAATTTAATTTATCTTGCATGAATACATTTTATTATTAGTTTTAATCTTTATGCACGCCGTAGCATAGTGGTTAAGGCACTAAGCCACAAGCCGGAGGGACGAGGGTTAAAGTCCCGTTGGGGTCAGGATTTTTAAACTGACCCAAACCCTCTGGCGGCACTATGGCCCTGGGGTCGACTCAGCCTCTAACGGAATTGAGTACCAGACGCTTGTTCTGGTGGTAAAGGCGGCCGTCACGCAGGGCTGACAACCGGGCTGACATAAAGTGCCGATTGTCTAGAAAAAGTGGGAGCCTTAACCTCCTACTACCCCAAGGGTCTCTGGACCTGTTGTGGGATCACTTTACTTTATGTTAACTATCATTAACTGGTTATATTATAAATCGTAATATAATAGATATTATCTTATTGATCAAATCTTCGTTTAGTATTTAATATTAGAGTTAATCCAACTATAGTAATTCAGCCCGAAGCCAGGTCCTTCACTGCAATCAGAGCATTTTCTTGCTATGCTTTCAGCTTTACTAGGGAATTGTAGGTGTGGTAGCTTCCCGTTGCTTTCCACACCGGTGAAGGATGGCGATAATGATAATGATGAAGATGGCAATATGATTTCGGGGACCGTTTAGGCCTTAAAGTTTTCCTGACATTTGTCTTACAGGCGAGGAAAAATCCCGATAAAAACCTCACCCAGAAAAACTCTCCCGACCGGCGATCGAACCCGGGCCCACTGCGTGACAAGGCAGCACGTTACCTCGAGACCACAGCGGTGGACAGTAGAGTTAATTGTGATTGTTATATTCTGGTGTAATAATGTTTGTCGTGGCGAGTGTAAGAGAAGGCCACACGGCCTTAACTCCACCAGGCTAGATAAATAAACAATAAAAACATTTATGTTTTATTGAAGTATAAGACTCACAATACCCGCCATAAGTTAAAGTTATTAATATACCAATAACAGTCACACATTGTATAATAAATTATAGTATTGTATAACTTAATCTAAATACGATTGACGTTTTTAATAAATTAATAATATTGTATCAAACAATGCTCACTTTAATAAAGTACGAGTATGTTGAGCTAAATTGAATTCACTTCTTTAGTTTGGTACTTAAAAGTCACTCTAGTTATAATTGTCAATAGGTGATAGTAAAAATGCTTCAAAAATTGTATTGGGATATGCTTGCAAAAACTATCATTACGAAGGTCTAAGCTTAGATGGGAGGGTAACATTCCGATGGATCTTAGGGAATTCAATATCGTACGTATGAACTAAATTCAGATGAGTGAAGATAGGAACCAGTGTCAGTGGAAGCCGTTGGTGAATCTTGCTTCAAAGCTACGGGTTACATAGGCCACAGAATTGATTAATTTGAAAGGTTAACATTTCAGTGGTGTTAAGTAATTTTCAATAACAGTAAAATTTCAATCACTGCAGTCAAACTAATTTAATCGAATTCAATTCAAGCCACTATATTACTTTTGGATTCAGGTGAACCTATAAATATCCCGAGTAATTTATAACCGAGTAATATACAGAGGTACAGCAGAAATCAGTTAACCGAATATGCAAATATTTCTGTAGCTTGCAACATATATACAAAAAAAGCTGCCGAAATTTTCAAAGTGACCTCCATTGTTATTTAAGCATTTATGACATCGTTATAACACTCATTTGCAGATGTTGCACCCACGCAGGGTTATATTTTTAATCACTATTTTAATTGGAAAGCATAGATTGTTCAAATTGTGACATCTTTGCCCGGGGCCATAGAGGCAAAGAGGAATTCAACTTTCTTTACTGAATTCTCCCAATATGTAATGTTTACTGACTTATAAAATACAATCGTGGAAGCTTTGGGATAAAGGAACTAACACACGCTTGAGTAAGTTTTTGGAATTTGACTTTGATATCTGACTTATGCTAACTACTGAACGAATAGGCATAGAGTAATTAAAAACCACAACTAAAACTTTTAATGCGAATCAAAATATAGTCGGATATAATATAAGATAAATAAATAAATATTCAATTTACAAAGAAAAGAAATCATAGTAGATCATCTATACAAAAGAAAATATGATATAAATCAACTTACATACACACATACATTATCACTCACTCTAGTCCAGCCTCTGGTTGGGGGAAATACTGTCCTGGCGTCCCCACCCTGGCTTACTGGACTAAACAAACAAAACCAGCTCTCCTGAGCTTTCTGACCAGACTCCAACGGTGACTAAGTAGAAGATGATTCGATGTTACAAAACACTGCTATGAGAGTTCACAGGGAGAGGGGGAATGCGCGATAGCACAGGGTGCGCACTAGGAAAGGAAAGGGATAGATAGGAAAGCATTTGGCGCTGTTCATAAAGATGACACTCGAGATGGAGACGCGATGATGTATAGTTTGCGCATAAGACGTAATTCCTGTATCGAAATGTCCATTTCGGTACATTGTTATCACAAAATTTCCCATTATTATCAAAAGTGTTTTCAAATTCCTGTTCAATCAAACCCCATAAATGTTGCAGGTTTAGTGTTTTTATACTCAAACCTTTGTCCTTCAAAATTCCCCACATTGAAAAATCACATGGCGTGAGGTCTGGTGATATAGGAGTCGATTTTACCACACCTTCCAATCCACTTTTCAAAATGGTAATCCAAAAATACACGGTCGTTTAATCCATAGTGCGGTGGGGCACCATCTTTCTGCCAATAAAGTTGTTTCATGCTGCTACAAACATAGCGTTGTTGTCTAATTCTACCATAACTTCATTTCGTAACATTAAAATGTACCTATTGGCAAATATTTCTATCTTTACTAAAATGACAATCTACCATTGCAGTTTAAAGACAATGAGAGTAGAAAGATGTATTCCCTAGTTAGCAAATTACGTCAAGCAGTAGTGTTTGAGATTATATATTTATGTGTCATATTCAAACCCGAGTTTCAACCAATCTGATTTTCCTTTGCAACCATGTATAGCGGCTAACTGACTTATACCGCAGCCTGTATTTATGTTCTTGTTTATGTTGATTCTTTATCTTCATGTTAATTTCTGAAAAAAATGTCATCATCATCACCATCTACATTCGTGGATTAGGTCTGTTGACCCGTTCCGACTTCAGCCCATCTCTTTCTTGGTCTGCCCACATCTCAGGTGCCTTTAGGTTTGTATTTTGTTATTTGGTTTGGATATCTATCTTCATTCATTCTGCCTATGTGTTGCTTCCATTTTTGTCTATATGTATCTATTTTATCAGTTATTGCAAATATTTCAAGTCCCTGTCTTTTTTCTGTGTTCTTGATTCTGTCTTCCTTAGTGCACCCTTTAACAGATCTCAAAAATTTCATTTCTGCCGCCGTTATCCTACTTAGATCTTGTTTTTGTTTATGTATCCAGGCTTCTGAACCATACAGCAGTACCGGTACTGCCAACATTTTATAAAATTTCAATTGGGTATCTCTTGTTAAAAAGAAAACAACAGAGTGGAACCCTTGATAGAGGTCCACTCCCTTTTGTGAGCTCTAGGTCCCACTCGCCCAGTGGGTAGTACCTGGGTAGGGCCCCGTCCACAGGGTTACGAGGGGAGAAGACAAGTCCCCAAAGCCGTAGTGAAGGCAACTTCTCTAGGAGACGAACACTCCGAAATTCCAGTTCCCTGCCCTCCAGGAAGAGGGGTTTGGCTAGAGGCTGGTAACCTCTACTAGTAAAAAATAACTTACTCATAAACTTCAGCAGAAGAAAAGCCGGATTGAAAAAAAAATGTGATTTACACAATTCTAACTTTAAACCTTCCAATTAGTTTAGCTATAATTAGGTCATATCGCGAATTTTTGTACATTTATTGAACCGAAAGTGCGATTTTCGGTTCGTAATATCAGTGCCGTTATCCTCCTTGAACTGAAAGATTCGCGAACTATGCCAATATCCCTTCTCTATGTATCTACCCCCCACTCTCCTTTCTACCTCTCATATTGCGCTGTTTGTACTGCGCATCTTCCCTTCTACCTCGGAACGCTCAAATACGATACGCACTTTCAGAACATTATCATTCGATCGGAACATTTGGTTGGAACAACGTCGTCTGGAGCACGCGAGTGGCGTGTTTTGAGTTTTTGGTCCGGAGGACCAGGGAAAGTCACCCTGGCTTGTACTGAAAGTATGAGTGAATTTGTTTGAGTGAGTTATGATTGTTTTTTGTGTTAATAATTATTTTTTGTGTGTTAATTCAGGAATGATCAATATTTCTATTTAATTATATTTTTTTAATACTTCAGACGTACAATTTGCATTAAACATCATTTTTTTATATACATCATGTTTAATGTTCAAATTATTTATGTGCATGCTGCTGTTCGGTATATACCCGTACATAAACTTACTTATTTAGGAGATGATACAAGATTCCTTTTTTCCGTCTAGCTTTCATGGTTAATAATAATAATGATACACCCAGTTTAGGTAAGTATCATAGATTACTCAAGTGTTTTAAGATTTATTGTTGATTTATGTTTAAGTGTTTGGAAAAGAAAGAAAAATCAATCTTTGCTTCTTATGGGCCCGGGCAAAGGCTTTTGAATAATAACCCTGATTGTTATGAACTCAAGGCTAATATATACAATGGAAACAAAAGACGATACACGGCGGCGCAATAAATGGTTTACTATCGCGAGTTTAATCTTGTAATGGTAACAAATGGCACTAATGGTAGTAGAACGCGGGTAAAAAAATTATAAGGCGCCACAAAATGGTAGCAGTCAGCGTGGTTATAACTGGACAAAAATTCAGAACATTATTCAGTTATACATAAAATACATACATTTGGAAGCGATAACCGAAGGACCAGTAGCTGTGCTCGGTTATAGATTACGAATAAGACTGCTGTGCTGGCTCAAGCGGTAGCATGCCTGCTTCCTGACTAGAGGACCCGGGTTCGATACCCGGCGGGAATGAAAAATGTAATTATTAAATAACTATGATTGCAAAATTTCAATCTCGGAGCCTGGATATGTAGCTGGGCACAATTTTAATAGGTCAGATAGTGCACCAGATTACTGCATCAAATTGCACATCTTTTCCTCAGTTCGTAGGTTGACAAGGCGTGTGTCACTTGGGAACGTTAAGCCTGGCGACCCGTTGCGTTGGTACTTTTCGATAGTAGTATGCTTCATGCCTGCACCGGGTTTCACCTTTTTCCTTGTCTTCATCATCATCCCTCATACAAAACATTTTACACTAAGCAAATATACAAACTAACACTCATCCTACACTCCTTTCTGTACACAATACAAGAATACACCATTTACGTAAAGTGGTCTGCCAAAGTGGTGCGTAAATTGAAAGTAGACCACATTAACGCCATCTATCCTCAAAGCGCGGAACTCTAAGCCCATAAATGTAGTGAATGGCATTAGATCACACACAAACGCACACACCGCACATACACAGATTAAAAATATGGTATTAATAATAATAAGTAGGTAAAATGGGTACGAAACATGGACTCTTACTTTAAGGGAGGAAAGGAGATTACGAGTATTTGAGAATAAAGTACTTAGGAAAATTTTTGGACCAAAGGGAGATGAACAGACAGATGAATGGAGAAGACACACATAACAATGAACTACATGGTCTTTATAGGAAGCCAGATATAATACAGTTAAGTCTCGTAGACTGCGATGGGCAGGACATGTTGAACGTATGGGGAATGAAAGACGTGCATGGAAACTTCTTGTAGGAAAGCCAGAAGGAAAACGCCCAGTTGGTAGACCAAGAATGAGGTGGGAGAACAACATTAACTATGATTTGAGGGAAGTAGATTATACAGGGAATGATTGGAAAGCATTAGCTCAGGATAGGGATGTATGGAAAGCTTATGTCCGCGCGGCCATGAACCTACGGGTTCGATAGTGCCAGTGAGTAAGTAGGTAAGTATTAATAATAATAAGTAGGTAAATGACACTCGAATGAGCATTAAGTAAAAATAAGGTTTTGAATTACCGGTAAGAGACTATAGAGACAGGAATAGGTGATATTACCTAATCCATGAAGGGAGATAAAAAGAGAAATACCATATTGTAAAATAAATCAATATATAGTGTTCATATATGGGCCTACTTATTAGAGGACAAAGAGAAGCTGTGTTTTTTTATTTACGTGGAAAATGGGTAGCCACGACCGCATTTGTATGAAACGCACGTTGTATCCGCTATTGAGTAATGTAATGGTTTGATCAAAAATGTATCAGCTTGAGTTAGGACACAGCCGCAAAGCTCTCTCTGTTAACCATAGGCACTTGTCCCCGAGTAATTTGCCATGTCCTCTCAATTTACGTAACAGCCCTTACGCAGTTGCAAGCTGTAATAATATGAACATTGAATTAATGTTTTCAAAATTCCATTTCAGTAACACCACCCAATTTAAAAATGCTATTAAGCTCAAAAGTAAATATGTTTATTTAATGCTACGTCTCATTTCAGTATTATTACAGTCTTATAAAATATTGAAATATCCCATACTGTAATATTCAAGAAAAAACATAATTTTCATCAACGTATCTTATATATATATATATATATGTCCACCGCTGTGGCTTCGAGGTAGCGTGCAGCCTTGTCACGCAGCGGGCCCGGGTTCGATCCCCGGTCGGGGCAGTTTTTCTGGGTGAGGTTTTTATCGGGGTTTTCCTCACCTGTAAGACAAATGTCAGCAGAACTTTAAGGCCCAAACGGTCCCCGAAATCATATGGCCATCATCAACATCCTTATCATTATCATCATCATCATCCTTCACAGGTGTGGAAAGCAACGGGAAGCTACCACACCTACGCAATTCCCTAGTAAAGCTGTAAGCATAGCATAAAAATGCTATGATTGCAGTGAAGGACCTGCCTTTGGGCAGAATTACTATGGATGGATATATATATATATATATATTATATATATATATATATAATAATTAAATGTTTAACATTGAGCAATGCAAGCTTAATATGGTATGATAAGAAAAATAAATGCCTGGACGGGATTCGACCCTGGATCTCTGAGTCTGTACCTCAGCGTGATATCCATTACACTACCAGGCCAATCCAATTCAAACACTTATTTTTCTTATATATGTATTATATTCTCCATTATTACTAGATGTCGCGAGAACTCGGTCTTCACTGCCATCTAGTAGCTGACTGTAACAAGTAAGCAAATTAAAGAGAATATTTTTACCTTATAGCAGTGACGTTTTATAGATGTTATAATTAAATGTTTAACATTGAGCAATGCAAGCTTAATATGGTATGATAAGAAAAATAAGTGTTTGAATTGGATTCGCCTGGTAGTGTAATGGATATCACGCTGAGGTACAGACTCAGAGATCCGGGTTCGAATCCCGTGCAGGCATTTATTTTTCTTATCATACCATATTAGGCTTGCATTGCTCAATGTTAAACATTTAATTGTAACATCTATAAAGCGTCACTGCTATAAAGTAAAAATATTCTCTTTAATTTGTTATAGTCAGCTACTAGATGGCAGTGAAGACCGAGTTCTCGCGACATCTGGTAATAATGGAGAATATAATACATATATAAGAAAAATAAGTGTTTTGAATTGGATTCGCCTGGTAGTGTAATGGATATCACGTTGAGGTACAGACTCAGAGATCCGGGTTCGAATCCCGTCCAGGCATTTATTTTTCTTATCATACCATATTAAGCTTGCATTGCTCAATGTTAAACATTTAATTATAATATATATATATATATATATATCATCATCATCATAGTACATTCACGAATTTAGGCCATTTGTTGACCTGTTTCGGCCTCAAGAGAAACACCATCCAGAAGTCTTTTGAGTGGACGTCCTGGTCTTCTTCTTTCTGCAGGTTGATATCTTAACATTAGTTTGGGTATTCTGTGATCTTCCATTCGATGAACATGTTGTATCCATCTTGACTTATAATCAGAAATTTTGTTTTCTAAAGATTCCATGTGTAATTCTTCTAAGATGTCTTCATTTTTTTTGTGATCTAGTAGTGTGTATCCTGCAGTCCTCCGAAGATATCTCATTTCAGCAGATCTAAGTCTCTGTATTTCCTTCTGTTTCAACGTCCATACTTCGCTACCATACAAAAGAGTTGGAAGAGCCAGTGTTTTGTACACTTTCAGTCTTGAATGCTTTTGGACTAACTGTGGCTTGAAGATAGAATTTATTAACCCTAAAATTCTTAAAAATTTAGATATTTTTGCATTTACATCCTTTTCTTCTTCATATGAGATATTGCATCCTAGATATGTAAAATTATTCACCTGCTCCAAAATTTTATTGTCCAGTACAATTTTACTTCTGACAGGATCTACACCTTGAAATGCCATAATTTTTGTTTTTTCTGTAGATATCTTTAATCCATATTCTTCTGTAATTTTGTTAAGTTCATACAGACCTTTCTGTAGATTATATTCGGAATTTGCCATTATTATTTGGTCATCTGCAAACAATAGGGTGTTTAATTTTCTATTTTCTGATATTCTTATTCCAAATTTATATGTTTTGTTCCAGCAACAAAACATATAAATTTGGAATAAGAATATCAGAAAATAGAAAATTAAACACCCTATTGTTTGCAGATGACCAAATAATAATGGCAAATTCCGAATATGTACATACATAAATGAGTGTCAGCCTGTCCGTTTGTCAGTCTGTCCTTTATGGACTCCTCAAACACTACTTGGCCAATTTTAATACGGGTTTTACCAACATTTATATATATTTTTTGGGACGATAAATATACACTGGTCAAAACAATTAGAGGAACACTATGAAATATGCAAATATTTTTTCATTGGATAAAGGTACAAACATGAAATTAATAAAGTACATTATTTGTGGTTATTTATTTATTTATTTATTGTTCATGTCAGTAAAAACAAGTAAATATCGCTGACAATTAACTTTTCAAATAATTCCGCTATGTAAGCAATTGAATCTTGTGCTTATTTTTCAAACTTAAACACTCGTTATATAGAGTTAGTATCGTGTATGGCCTCCACGACATTCGATGACACTTGCACCTTCGTGGCATGCTCCCAATAAGATTCTATATTTCCTCTTGCGGGATATTCTCCCATTCCTCCTTCAGAGCATCTCCAAGTTGCTGCAGAGTTTTGTGGAGCTTGATGTTGGTTCCTGTCCTTCCTGTCTAGAAGATCCCACAAGTGTTCAATAGGGTTGAGGTCTGGGCTGACCGCTGACCACTCCATTACCTCAATTTCATTCCTCCTCAGGAAATCCCTGGTGACAGCCGCAGTATGTGCCCTGGCATTATCCTGCATAAACATAAATCCAGGGCCTACTCCAATGACAGCAGGTACTACATGCTCTTCCAGAACGTGCTCGATATACCGGACAGTATTCTGTCGCTGGGGAACAAGTACAAGGTCCGTACGATTGTTGTACATAACTCCGGCCCACACCATTATGGAACCTCCTCCGAATCTATCAATTTCCTGTACAGCCTCTGCAGAAAATCTTTCTCCTGGCCGTCCCCACACCCTCAATCGACCATCACAACGTGTAAGACGATACCTGGATTCGTCCGAGAAGAGCACAGACTCCCACTGGTTCAGGTTTCAATCACCATGGTTTTCAGCATACATACGTCTTGCTGCCTTATGCCCATTTGTTAAGCGTGTTTTTTTAACGGTCCTTTTTGGACGAATATTCTCTTTCCTTAATCTGTTGCTTATGGTTTGGTCTGAAACCCGGATTCCGGAAGCCATATGAAGGTCATTCTGCAGGTCTGTTGCAGCTTTTGTACGCTGTCGAAGAGCAGAAAGAACAACGTATCTGTCATCCTGGGGGCTTGTTTTAAATTTACGGCCCTGGCCACGTCTTCTACAATACTGACCTGTCTCTCTGTGCCAGTTGCGTAACCTGGACACCACGGAAGGAGAAACCCCAAGCTCTCTAGCCACTTGTCGCAGAGATTGACCTTGTCGTAAAAGATGTAGAGCATGATACACTTCAAACTCATTTAAATGCCTCATTTTGTCAGAGACTTCAATAAACAAGGCAATAATCAACATTCGTCACTATAGCATCATCAGGAAGCTTACCAATTAGAAGTGGCCAGTGCCTTCCAAAATAAAAAAAAATATCTATATTTGTTATTTGAGGTAATTTCTCTGTATTTATGCCATGGATCTGTAAAATTTGTATCCAGTGATAAAATTAATAATTCAATTTACATATTGTCCAACTTTCAGCATCACAGGCTTTAAAAAACAATTACTTATTCAATTTATTACAAGTGTTCCTCTAATTGTT
>JASPKZ010007328.1:505000-510000 GCA_030220185.1 Diploptera punctata | reverse complement strand
CAAATAAAATAAATAAATAAATAGACGTGATACAATCTTAGATGTTAAAAATAGAAACGGAAGAATCTATGAAGCTTGAAATGATGATTATGGACGATTGGATCGTGGTAATGAAATTCCAGCATTGGTAATCATCATCATTCGTTTTAGGCCATGTGGCCTGTACGGTAAACCTAGCGAAGATGGTTTTGATCTTTCCACCGATGTTTTGCTCTACCTTGGTCCCTATGTCCAGTTGGGGTATATTGGAATGCCAATTTTGGAAGTCTATTTCTTACCATTCTCCTCAGATAATTATTCCATTCTTGTTGGTATCTTTGTATATCTTCATTTAAACTTGTTACTCCAAGTTTCCTCTGATAGTAGTGTTCCTTTGGTGATCCAGTCTATTAACTCCTAACAATGATCGTAAGAAGCGCATTTGGCTTACTTGAAGTTTATGACTTACTTACTTACTTACTCACTGGCACTATCGAACCCGTAGGTTCATGGCCGCACGGATATAATCTCTCCATACATCCCTATCCTGAGCTAATGCCTTTCCAATCATTCCCTGTATAACATACTTCCCTCAAATCATAGTTAATGTTATTCTCCCACCTCATTCTTGGTCTACCAACTGGGCGTTTTCTCTCTGGCTTTCCTACAAGAAGCTTCCATGCAAGTTTTTCATTTCCCATACGTGCAACATGTCCTGCCCAACGCAGTCTACGAGACTTAACTGTTCTTATTATATCTGGCTTCCTATAAAGACCATGTAGTTCATTGTTATGAAGTCTTCTCCATTCACCTGTCTGTTCATCTCTTTGGTCCAAAAATTTTCCTAAGTACTTTATTCTCAAATACTTGTAATCTCCTTTCCTCTCTTAAAGTAAGAGTCCATGTTTCGCACCCATATAATATAACTGGTAGAATAATAGTTTTATATATTTTCAGTTTAACGTTTTTTGAAAGGAGTTGGGACATCAAGAGTCTCTGCAATGCATAATAGCATGCATTTCCAGAATTGAGCCTATGTTTAATTTCTTTGTGCATCTCATTCCTATGTTTATCCAAGTTTATGACAGTTTCTTTTATTTAAAATCCAAATTTCACTTCCGTATTTTAGAGCAGCTTTTGATGTGATGTTATGTAATCTTAGTTTTGTCTCTGTCCTCATCTGTTTACCAAAATGTCTTCGCATTACCCCATTCATTTTATTATATTTTCGTAATATTGCTAACTGAGAAAAAAACAGAATAACTTCGGCAAAGTTGGTATTTCTCGGGATTTGAATTCAGGACTTCCCAAATATAATTCTCAAACGCTACCGTCTTGCCAAATACATTAGGAAAATTGTTTCTTATTAAACTTTTAATCCAGTATTAATTAATCTGATATACAGTTTAATTTGACCATCGTGTCGTGCGATATGAGACATTAAGTAACACAAATGTTATATTCGCCATCATAAAACACCATTATTGCATATAATCCATGGCCAATATAAGCAGAAGTGAGATATTTTATTCAAAATGCAGATAATCCTGCTGAGAACTGGTTCGCCAGACACGTATTCATTTGTTTGCCCTGCTTTGAGTACATCACTGCGGTTTTATCTATAAAATTCCTCGTATTCTATTTATTTATTATTATATCATGTTTATTGAATTATTAAATGTGAATCAACACTGCTGTGAAAATATATTTTAATGCAATTACAGTAATTATTCCTTTTTTCCATTACACCCAATTCGTGATTGATAGCCACTCGAAGTTTTCAATTAAACATTTGACTCGAATTGGCTGAGGGATTTGAAAACAGATTTTTCAGTGCAACAACATATACTATAGAAGTATGTTTGGAGAGCTTTGAATAATACACCAATTTCATTGTTTTTTTTTTTTTTTTTTTGCGTTTCTAAGTACCGTTCGTGTCCATCACTGTATCTCTGTGTAACGCCATTTTCTCTCGCAGTTTCGATCTCTATCTAAAATACTTTTTTCGGAGTTTTTCCTCATCTGTAAGACAAATGCCGGGAAATTTGGAGGCCGAAATAGTTCCCAAACACTACATGTCCACTATTGTTTTTTTAGTGCATAATGCTAATGATATTGTGTTATTATTTAATTGTAATATTATTATTGTGTTTTCTTTATGTAATTGTAATGTTATTGCTTTTTTTGTTGCTTATTTTTCTTTACACTAGTGCCAATTATCACTTTATTGTAACGGACTGTCAACAGCACGTACGGCTTACTGCCCGTGCGACCCATATTTGTAAATAATATTGTAAATATCTTACTTTTTGTCTAATAAAGTCCTACTACTACTACTAAAATTCATCAGCAGCAGCATCACAGCCCGATTCCAGCTTCAGCTTTCCTCAAAACCCTCTTCCAGGCATCTTTGTCTCTAGCAACCAATCACCATCCTTCGATTTTCAGCTACCTCAGATCCTCCAAAACTCCATTTATACAACGTATCTCGGTCGTCCCACATTCCTCTTTTCCTTCACATTTGCATTCCATGCTTATCTTATAAAATTCTCCTCGTTTACTATGAATGAAGAGAAGAGGTTAAACTAAGGGGAAAAAAAAGAACCTTTAATTTTAGAATTGAAATTTTAGTATTTAGGTATCTCTGTCCTAATTTATCTAAAATTTCTAATAGTCTCTCCAGCCGGAACTGTAAAACCAAAGAGTGTATCCTGAAATTGAGCGTATGTATGTATCTCTAAAGAGTCAGATTCCATGTAACCCTAAGTGATAGACGATAAAGTCATTATTTGACTATTCATATTTATGTTGGCAGTTTGAATGGTTTAATCTACTGTAATTTATAAAAAAACATACACCAATCCTGATATGTTAATAGGCTTTTTACTTCTTCTTCTTCTTCTTCCGAATGCAGTATTGGGTAATGATGCCCGTTCTGCGACTACAAAAACTGATCTTTCCATCGGTTGAAGGGTCTTCCGAGGTCTCTTTTGCCTTTAGGGTTGAGGTGGTAAATCATCTTTGGTAAACGGGAATTTGACATTCTCTGGATGTGTTGAAACCATTTAATCTGATAATTTTGTATATGTTCAACCATTACCCTACTATTCCACTGCATCCTTATCTCATCACTTTTCATTCTATCCCTTAATGTTACTCCAGTTAGTGATCGGAGGAATCTCATTTGTGAACTATTAATGCGGGATTTATCTTTTGCTCGAAGTGTCCAGCATTCACTTCCGTATAGTAGAGCAGGTTTGGCTATGGCATTATGAAATCTCAATTGGATTTCTTTCCTCATTTGTTTTCCAAAATTTCTCCTAATTATACCATTTAATCTGTTATATTTTTCTAAATTTGTTTCCACATCTTTTTGATTATGAAACTGTGATATATTATTACCTAAATACTTAAACTGTGTTACTTGTTCTATTGGTTTATTATTTATTATTATTTTTACTCTCGAAAGTCCCTTTCCAGTGATTGCCATGGATTTGGTTTTATTTTCAGATATTTTCATGTTGTATTTTTCCAGGGTATTCTGCAATTTAAACACTTATATCTGCAAATTACATTGTATAAACTTACGAACAAAGTAATATTCTTCCTAGAAATACGGGGAGCTAAGAGATGAGTCTAGTCTTAATATTCCCGCATATTTGCCTGCCCAGACGTCGCGTCTGTCTTACTACCCATGTAGGTATATACAATGTTCGAAAATTATAAAAACATATGTTGAAATAAAAGTATAAAATATATTGATACAACACAATTTTTAAGTAAACTTTAATGGTCTGAGATATATTTTTAAAACCAGAATAGACATTCAAACAAACTTTTCTCTCACAAAAGATATATATGAACAAAGTATAGATTGATACTGGCAACAAAGTGTAAATACAAAATTTTATTGTTTACTGATCAACGTTTCCATTATTATTTCAACAATTAGTATTGAGTGTGCCCTCCCTGTGCTTAAATTATTTTATTATACATATATATATATACTCGTATATAGGAGATTTCGGACCACCCTCTAACAGAGATTTCTGTGATTCTCCCCTAATCCTCAATCAGTGTATTCTGATAGTGTCCACCGCTGTGGTCTCGGGGTAGCGTGATGCCTTGTCACGCAGCGGGCCCGGGTTCGATCCCCGGTCGGGACAGTTTTTCTGGGTGAGGTTTTTATCGGGGTTTTTCCTCACCTGTAAGACAAATGTATGAAAACTTTAAGGCCCAAACGGTCCCCGAAATCATATGGCCATCGCAATCATCATCATTCATATTCATCTTAGGATAAGCTAAGGATTAGGGACTCTCCTGACGCACCATTAACATCATCATCACCCATCATATCATCGGGGCAACGTAACCCCTCCTTCCAGGCGCCGCAACGTCAGAAGTGTGTTACAAGTACGCCATGCCAGGAGGAAACGAGGAATGTCGAAAGACAAACCTGGGGCATTTGAAAAAAAAAATGTATTCTGATAGTTTTTTTTTTCTGTAACAAAGCAGGACGCTCGCGAATGAGTTTTATCAACAGATATTTAATTGAATTATAGTCAGAATAGCATGCAGTCGAATCCATCACCCGAGTTTGGTATTCCTATAGAATATTTTGGTATTGTGTACTCTTTGAGTTCGTTCGAAAGAAAATTAAACTCCGGCTGTACCTCTACATCGAATTTCTCACTATAAATCACCCTTCCATCAGTCATCCGACTCTTGAATTCCCTCCCCTCGTATGTCAACGACTGCCCGACTCAACAACTGTTATATATATGCCCACGAAATATTTCCTTAGGCACGTCCTTCACTGCAATCATAGCATTTTCATGCTATGCTTGCTGCTTTACTAGGGAATTGTAGGTGTGGTAGCTTCCCGTTGCTTTTCACACCAGTGAAGGATGATGATAATGGTAAGGCTGATGATGATGGCCATATGATTTCAGGGACCGTTTGGGCCTTGAAGTTTTCCTGACATTTGTCTTACAGGAGAGGAAAACCCCGATAAAAACCTC